>PVJH01011327.1:0-69288 GCA_004026705.1 Nesogale talazaci
TGCAAATATTCAGGATATATTTCACTGTTAAAACTGAATACAATTATAGAATAGAGAATAATCACAAAACCATGTCATTATACCTTGTGAAATATTGATTTCTAATTACAAATAAATGAAATTTGTCTTGAAGCTTGGTGCAGCATGGGTAACAGTCTACATCTGTATTTAAATTTAATAATTAACAAGCTGGAAAAACCTGTTTCACAAAGATATGCTGTTGGAAATGGAAGAAGGCACAGTGGAACCTCAGACAGAAAAGAATGTGACTGCAAACACTTGATCAACATTTTGTAACTGGAATTGTAAAGAAATCATTTCTAATTGCATTGCTGTCGATACATTCAATGAACTTCTCTAGTGTAGTCTCAGGAACATCTGCAACTTTGATTGGAATGGGCTTCTGGAAAGTGCAAATGTGGAATCAGGTAGATTTGGAAAGGTTGGTGAAATTTTGTCTGCAAGCATGTGCAAGTGTTCTTTCATAGAAATTATCATCATAATCCTTTTGCCTGATTCAACAGCATGCTTTCCAAAGAAAATCGATCAGGTAGGCAATATGAAAAAAATTTTTTCATCTTTTTTTTTTTTTTGCCAAGGCTGAAGTTTCATTTGGAATGATAAGATGCATTTGGTTGCATTTGATTCTGGCGATCGTAAATTCAATTCATTCAAAATGGCAAAGATGTCACCCAAGTCAGTGCTTTTCCACAGTTCACTTTTATTACTGAATAGTGCTTTAAACTGCAGTCTTGCTTACTGATTAAAAGATGTTTTGAGTTCATCATGAAGCTCAAAAGCATCATTGAGCTTCATCATGAAGCTCAAAAGCATGTTAAAAATTTTCTCGTGACAATCATCTCACTTCAGTGTGAAATAGCAGAGCATTATTCAGCACATCCAACTGGTTGCACAGCTGTGAAAACAGACAATTGTTTAAATTGTTCACCTTTACAAAATTGACAGAACTTATCACACTTTTCATTACTTCTTGTAGCTCTTGTGGCAGCATCTTTGATCCTAATCTTTGCCGATGAATCATACAGTAAGTTCCAATGACTTTTGGTGAGTCATTCATTACCAAATTTTGAAATCCAGATTGACATCGCAGCATAGCTGGAGAACCATCTGTGCAAACACCACAAATCTTTTCCCAAGAAATCTTATGCTCTTTCAGAAATGAACCAACAGTGTCAAATCACATGTAGTAGTTGTTGTTTCAAGAAGTTTCCAAAAAAATAAAAGAAACTCATCGTAAAGTCATCATCATTAATACACATCACATAAACTAGTAACCATGAAATGAATAGTATGCAACGTCTGCAGATTCAAGTTGAATACCAAATATTGGAAGTGGAGCAGACAAATTTAAATTTCCTGGATTACCTTATCAAGAAATCAGTAGATATGTCACCTCTTCTTCTGCAAACATTGTCATAAGCTAAAGAAATTGTACTCAATTTCATAACAAATTTGCCTCTGAATATAATTCAAACACTGTCTTTGGCTGCTAGCAACAGTAAATCTTCAGCGATGGGGTGAGGTTTCATAGCTCTGGGAATTCTGAGTACCACCAAATATGAAGCTTCAACAACTGCTAGGTTTTATTTGTGGTACTTGCCACCAGTGTCAATTCTGGATTTCTTAAGTCCATTAGCTTTGCTTCTAAAATAGTTGGTATCCTTGCTAGCAAACCTCAGATACTCGCTATCAAAATTGCATCTTAGTTTGTTTGGCTCCATAGATTCAGCTGATAGAATTTTGTTGCAGTTTCTCAATTCATGCAGTAACTGTTGAGATAAAATCATATTGTAAAAAACCCTGATTATATTTTCCTTTCTTAACAATCTTCTCTACAAGATCCATTGTCATTGGATAGTTTGCTAATGAAGATAATATATAGCAATAGTTTTACTAATACAATAGATGATAGATGGCATAGTTCAGTAAATACTTTATTAAAATTTACTATGATTTACCATTATGGGTTTTTTTTATTTTTTACATACCTTTTGCTACACAAAGGGGCAGAATTTATAGCAAATAGAGCTGAATATAAAAAAGCTTTATCAACATCCGTAGTAGTTTACCATGGTACAGATAGATACTTTTTATGTCACTGTTGATGATATTACAATTGATGATTTTACATTTACCCAGCCAAATTCATGAAGTGTTGTTTTACTTTCAATATAGAGCAGCTCCTCTCTACACAGTAGTTTCTCTCTACACATACATGACTGGTCCTCATGAATACATTATGGCACCAACCTTGTCACATATACCTGTATTTGTAATTAATGCATGTGATGGAGTTGACTTGATGATGTCATGGCTCTGGGTGTTCATATGTAGACCTATCTGTATGTAGGAAGACTCGCCTGGAGAGTCAGAGACAGAGGAGTGGTGTCTTGGTTCCAAAGACCATCAGAAATATGTATTTTCTGATGGTCTTAGCCAACCCCTGTGAAAAAAGTTGTTTAACCCTCAAAGGGGTTGTGATCCATAGATTGAGAATCCTCCTCTATACCATCTCCCTTATTAGCACCTACTCTCCAAGTGATCCCACCCTTCCTTGGCTAAAAATGCTTCCTAAACACAGGCAAACCCAGGCCACTAACAGCACAAATCCATCCACGTGCAGAATTTTGTTGTCAAAACACTCCTTAACAAAACCCAACCCATGTATCTATGATTCTCTTACTGCCCCACCCTCCACCTAATTTCTCTTCTTTCTTCTCTGGTTTCTTCCCCCCTCCTACACACTACCTCATTTCTTTCTCTTTCACTTCCCTGCACCATTATACTCTATTTACACACATATGTTTTGAGCTATTGCTTTAGAATCTCAATCCAGAAACCCTGTTCTCAGTATGAGTTCCGTGGTGTAGTGTATATTATAGAGAACAGTACATGGAATTCTAAAGTAGATCCATTGCTGCCAAAGCTAGAAGGATAACCCCTTCTGGAAATTAGCTCAGAGACAGAGGAGGTCAGATTTTTTCTCCACCCCATTTTCTCAAGGTCTCTAATCTAGGGATTGTGTAGAGTAGGAATTTGCTTTTCTTTTCTCTGAGAATAATAATGAGCAATCTCAGAAGCATCAAAAGAGGAAGTGAATGACCATCAAGAAAGAATAACCATGGCGAAGTGCAGACAAAATCCCTGTTGAAGTGGCATAGACTGCAAAGACACCGTAGACCACAGCATCAAGACCCTACAGAATGCAGAATGGAGAAGTGAGAGCCAGCTACTGAGACAGAGCGTGGGTGTTCAAACCCATAGAACGTCAAGTTTAGAGTCTGATTGCAATAGGTGGTTTTCATACTGGATATTTTGGGCCATTTTCTAGCGTTATTAACTTGCCAGAACTGGGAAGATGTCAAGGGACCATCTAACTAAGAGTCCAAGGACAAGAGAGACACAGCTGTTGGCATGACTGAAAAGCAACAACTTGGGTAAAAGGGCTGAATCCTTAATGTTCCTGATTATGACAAGATGTAATCTGTTTTCCCTAATAAACCTCCACAATCATGACCATCACCTTGAGTTATACATGGCCTTTTCAACAAATTGTAAAATCTACAGAGTACTGTGGGAAGGAATGATAATGTCAGAAGAGAGGAAAGAAGGATAGAACAAGGCAGTGTGTTTGACCTTTGTTTTCAGGCAAACAGCCTTGAATTAGTGTAGAGCTGTAATCTCCTTTTCCCTTATTAGTTGGAGGAGGTCAGATAAGGTCTCTATATGATGACTTCACCCAGTTTCACCCAATATAAAGAAACCATGATTATGTTCACTAAAAATGATAAAATTGTCACTAAAAAATCATATGTATATGAATTTTTGACTAGCAAGTAATCCTAGCTCTAACCTAATAACAATTAATTCTTATGATATGACCATGTTTAATACTAGCACTAATGAAAATATCACTGAAGAAATGGGTGAAGATAAAATGTGGTGAAGAAATTAGTTGGTGCCCAACTATCAGAAATAATAGTGCCTGGGGTCCAAAGAGGCATATATTCAAACAAGCAGGCATGTAAGCAAGGGATCAGTTACGTGAACATAGAAGAAACATAATTGATGGTGTTATCCATGGATTGTAAATAATAAAACGCAAATTTAAAAAAGGAAATAATATCAGATTTTGAACTGTGAATACCTGGTTTTCAGAGACTTATGTAAATTTCATTTGCAAGATCATGGATTAAGTCTCATGTGAATACCTTCCAACCATAGTTAAGAGATTGGAATAGCCGTGTTATCAGAAAGTAATGTAAAATACTGTAAAAATACTGTAAAATGCAGGTTAAAATGCAATATCTTATCTCTTTGGAGGGTCTTAAAAATGCAATACCTTATCATTCGATTTATCTTTTGTTTTGTTTTGTTTTTGTTTTGGGTGCATCACTGCCCTCTGGTGGTGGGAACAGGAGGCCCAGCCTTGTGGCTGGATTTGAACCTCAAACCCAATGGGCCACAGTCCCACCCACAACCACTACGCCACCGGGGCTCAGACCCTTGATTTATCTTTTAAGATATTTTAACGTTGTTTCATTTACCAAAAAAAGTGAGGTTAAGTACACATGGGTTAAGCATCTGGTGAATCCCCTGTCGTCATAGTCCTGGGTTGAGAATCACCTTGCTACTATGCAATTGCAATGAAAAGTGGATTGTTACAGTTAGGATAAAATTTAGCACCTTGTCATTTGATTTCCCTTGTGACTCATTTAAAATTTGTTCTTTTCAAAATATTTTTCTTTTCTATTGAGAGTTTTTGCTGTTATAGTTGGTAGATTTCTTTTTCTTTTTGCTGTTTTTCTGTGTGTGAAATCCAGGATAAAAAAAATATAGAGAAAACTACCAGATGAAGTTGAGAGAATAGCAGGAGAGGTTGGGGAGAAATCTGAAGCTAATAACAATGAATAGAGAGAAAACAACGGTTAAAATATAGCACCAATGGAAAACATAACTTTCCCCGAGCTCTTTGGTCTTTTCTTCACCTCACTCTCATGACCTCAATTCTACCTAACAAATCAGATTAGACCAGAGCATGCTCACCATTACAGATAAAAGCCCATAACACAGGGAATCCAGGATAGTGAAACCCCTCAGCAACTACAATGATTATAGCGATCCCAGGAGGATTAGGGGAGGAGAGGGTGAGAGAATTGATCACAACTAGAATCCCCTCCCAGGGGGACGAATAGCAGAATAGTGACTAAGGAGCAAAGGACGTTCACATCAGATATAGAAACAACAATCTATAACTTATCAAGTATTGAGAGGGAGGGAAGATGGGGGAGAGTAGGGGAAGAAATTGGGAGCTGATATCAGGGATTCAAGTGGGAAAAGAATGCTTTGAAAATGATGATAGTAGCATATGTGCAAACTTGATTGGCACACTGGAGGAATATATGGCTTTTGATAAGAGGTGTAAGAGGCCTCAATAAAAGTATTTTTTAAAACAAAGAATGCAACGCTGTACAATTGATTAAGGTGATGATTGCAAAATTCTTCTCAATATGAGTAAACTATTGAATTGTATTTTATGCTAATTATATGGAAAAAACTTAAAATTTAAAAGATAAGTTAAAAAAAACAGTAAGTTTAAAAAATGACAATACACATAATAAATGGTTAAGAACCCAAGTGACAAATGTCAAAGTACAAAATTAGGCAAGATGTGCATGAAAATATTATCAGCATTATTTGTTACCAGCAAAATGCAGATAATACACAAGTCTCAGTTGATGACTATTGTCATAAAGAGAGTAAATGTTGTTGAGAAAGTGGAGAAATTGAAATACTTATACTGTCGGGGAAATCCATTATCTTTTAATTCAGTTTTCCTAAGCACTCTCTTATAAGTATATCATTAAGTATTTCAGCAGTTTTCACAATAATGAAAACATAAAAACTTCATAGATGACTATGAATATGTGGATTGTTAAATAAAACATGGTATATACATTCAGTGGCTTATTATTGAACTACAAAGCAATATGAAGCTTTGAATAGTGCTGCACATTGATGAGACTTAAAATCAAATGCATGTAGGCTGAGCCCCGGTGGGGTAGTGGTTCTGTGTGGGACTGCAGCCCACTGGGATGGAGGTTCAATTCCAGCTCCACAGGAGCAAAGGCTGGGCCTCCTACTCCCACCACCAGAGGGCAATGATGCTCAAAAAACAAAAACGAAAAAAAATCAAATGCATATGAACTAAGCACAATTCGAAGAGAATTTATCATTTTGTCACATTTATATAAGATGTATAATTGGATCCAAATTATACAAACATATTTATCTATTTATACAAAATACATTTATCCAAACACCACTGCCAAAAAAAAGAGATTAATTGTGTCAATGAGCAATAAGTAAGAATTCATACTTGGCTAAAATAGAGATAAATTTATTAGGGATTCAAAACAGTTCATACTGAGAACAAAGTGAAATGAAACACTTGAAAATCCTGGGAATGATTAGAAGTATATTTACAAGGTAAAAATAGGTACACATATGGATCTCTTCCAGTCAGTTGGCCACATGGCTGTCTTTCCAATTTCCTGTCATAGATGAGTAAATTCTTACCATGTTTCACCAGTGTGTTGAAACATTTCATTTGATATTCCCTCAATTCCTGGCACCTTGTTCATGTATAATGCTTTCAAAGCAGCTTAACATCTTCCTTTAACACCATTGGTTCTTGCTCATACCCTGCTTCCTAAAATGGATGGATGCTGGTCATTTCTTTTTAGCATAGTGACTGTGTGTTCTTTCCATCTTCTTTTGATGCTTCTTACAGCATTCAATATTTATCCATAGAATCTTTCAATATTGCACCTCTGAATATTTCATTTTAATATTTTGCTTTTCTTTCACAAGCTGCCCTTTAAAATGTTTTGTTTAGATCTTTGATTTCATCATTGCTTTCAATTCTCTTAGCCACTCAATGACTAAGAGAAAGTGTCTGAGTATTTTCTACCATTCACTTTGGTCTTTTACTTCTTTCCTGTCTTCAATGACCTTTTTGCTTTTATCATGAATAGAGCTCTTCATTTTCTTTCCCGGTTTATCAAGTCTCCTGTCACTGACTAGGGTTTCCAAAACTTGGATGTGGAATATCATCTCTATTACCTCTCCAAGTGAGAACAGTATTTCTAGTCAGAAAATTTGTGAGAATGATATATGTATGGTCCTTGAAATTTTGTCTCCATATGCTACAGTCATATCTTACTATTTCCTTAATCTGCCTAGTGACTTTATCAAGAACTATATTTTCAAGCAAGTGAAACACTTGATCTAGTTTAGGTTAATGAAGCTAAAGATTCATTTATTTATTTTATTTAAATTAAGCAAATCCCTTCACTGCAATTAGTTTTACATACATATGTGAGTCAGCTTCTGAAAATGACACCAGAAAATTATATATGGTACACATTTTTAATGATAAGATGCAGAACAAGCAAAAGCAGATGATGATGAGTATTGTTTATGTCAACACAATAAGTCACAAGTGAGGAACTACCTGTACTTATATATGTATATATGCAGAAGTAAATATACATGTCTACTAAGAATGTATGTTAACATAATTATGTACCTACATATTTGCAAATGAACATTCTAGATTCTGCTCTAAGCATGTTCATTTGCAAATATAGGCATATAATTATGTTTAGGTATGTATATAAATATTCATATAAATTGTTTAGATATATGCATCTAAATATGCATGTAAAATGTTTGGACATATTAGTATGTAATTGGAATGCACTAGGAAGTCTATTAAATAAACAAACTTATTTTCATTGATTCCTTTCCCACATCAAATGTTCCTCTTATTCTTTCTTGCCTCTTAGATGATTTCTGTGAACCATTGTGGCCTTAAGGTGACAACCTTCAAATGGACTTGAAATGAATACTTGCACTTCATACTGATGGCAAATTAGTCTGATCTTTCCTACTGTCTATATTTTGTTTTCCATTGGGCTTTCTTTATTTCTTTGGTCTTTAGATGTTTTTCCAGGTTTCCCTTATTTATTTATTTACTGCTTCTCCTGTATATTTCATGTATTCTAGGAAAAATTGCACAATGATCTGACTGACATGTGTAGTTTATCTTCAATGCAATGCTGAACCCGGTCAACTATCTATTTTATGTTTGTCTTTTTGCTTCCAATAGCTTGCAGCCAATGCGGCACATTTGATTTGACAACTGCTTTCAGAACTGTATCTCCCAAAAAGCAATTTTGTAAAACCAGTGCAGACCCCTGATGTTTGAGGGCTCTGTGTTTTTGAAACTGACTTATTCACTCCGACAGGGAGGCTATGAGGGCTTTGCAATCTAAAGCTAAGTGAGCAGCTAGATAACATTTCAAAATCAGCCCAGAACTCTGCCATCATCGCCAGAGCAAAGAAAGGCTCTTCTTTTCACCACATAGATAGCAGGTTTCCTTTTCGGTAAGTCATTTTATTTTATTTTTATGACTGCTATTAGAACTAATTATAAGTAGGCTTGATTCAAATTGAATTGATAGGGACATATGGATGCTCAGGAAAGAATTCAGTGTTATTTGCATCAATTTCCTATTCGGCCTTGGCTCCATTTATCATTTTTACTTGCATTAAATATTTTTCTCTTTCCTCTGGTACTTTTGTTGATGACATCCCCTCTAACATGAGCAGAAATATAGAGTCATGGGGCTGCCTTCCCTATTGTAATATCACTTTTCATCATTTCTACATTAGTACTTAAAAACAAATCAGTAGAAATAAACTTTTTTATTGCAATTCTATAGCACAACAATGGACAATTATCTTATACTTCAAAGGTGACTAAATGTAAAAGGCACTGCATTTTAAAAGATTTTCCAAACATCTCTCACCTTATCTTTGCAGAGCTTTTGAAATCTACTACCAATCATTTTTTCCTTCACATTAATTCAGATCCTTATTATTCAACCATTATTCCCTTGTCACACATGTGTACATTCTTTTTTATTACTATTTTTGAAGAGTCATTTTATTGGGAGCTTATGCAGCTCTTATCACAATACATGCATGCATCCATTGCAGTGAGAACATTTGTATATTTGTTGCCATCAATGTGTGCATGATTGAATGCAATTGTATTTACTTACTTAGGAATTTCTTCTTCCAAATAACTGACTTCTCAAATTTTAGATACTATCAATTCTCTCATAAATCCTTGATACATTTCTCCTTTCACTTGAGTTCTTTTTCTTCATAGCCCTCATGACCACCTAATTATAATAATTAAGCAGCAAATTGTATGACATTTTCTTCTGCTTTGTCATTGTTTATTGTAATTTGTTCTTGGATCCACAATGATATTTATGGCTTTTGACAATAGAGCCTTATACCCTATATTTGGATCTGCAAGCTTTACTTTATTTTTATTTATGGTCTGTAGATTTTAAAGATGGTATGACAGACCTATAGTTATATACATTTAATACTTTCTTTCATATTGTCTGTTTCTGACTCAAATTTGTGTTAGGTTTGACTGGGTAAATCAAGTGTTATGTGATAAGTAGGTTATTATGCCAGCCTGGCCAACGGGAATATGCTGAATTAATCAGGTCAGAGTTTGAATGGAGGGCAAGGAGATAAATGGTTCAGCAAGACCTGTCCCTGTTGCTCTTGTTCTCTGGTAATCAGATGCGTGGACAGCTGTTTTAGCTAGTCCTCTGCTTAAACTTGTGAGGTGTGCTACTTGTGAGTCTGGACATCCTGTGGATTGTGTTGCTAGACCTGGAGGTTCTTTGGAGACCTCCTTCGCCATGGTGCTGTGTGTGCATTGCTTGAGCTTGAGGTGGTCTGACATTGCTGGAGTTCAATACCCCATCCTGGCCTGCGCTGTTTGCTAAACTCCTGAGCTCTTGATTGCTGGTAACCTGAGCTGCTGTTTGCTGCCTTCATTGCCCAAGGGAAGACTCAGTTGTTGACTTCCTTGATTTTGGATCTGGCAGCCCTGTGAGTTGAAGAACTTTCACTTTATTAACTGTTCCAGGAAAGTGAGTTGAACTGAGAACCCTCTGTACTGCCGTGTGGACCAATTAGCTGTTATTTTACCTCACACTGTATATATATATATATATATATATATATATATATATATGATGTATATATGTCATAAATGTCCTGATTTTGTTTCTCTAGAGAACCCTGGCTAACACACATTAACATACTATTTTACTGGAAAGAGGAAAACAATCTTAAAGAAAAGTTAGTCAACTAATCAAAGCCACGACATCATAATTAACTAAACAGTATAAAAATCCACATGATAGTATCTGAAAGTCAAAGCCACTGATTCGTTCTGAGTTAACAAAGAAAAGAAAGGAAAAAGAAAACACCACCACAACTAAACCTGTGCCTGAGCTTCATTACAATTCACCGTAATCACTTCAATCATTTATACTAATTCAAAAATATTCAAATTAAATTTAAAATATAGTATCCCTTTTGTATTTCATTCCTTTACCTAAGTAAACTATAAAACTCTCTTTTATTTGTTTTCTGCAATGCCTCCCCTAATAAAATGGAATGATACATATAAAATATTGAAGGAAATGCATCTTCCAATAAGACTAGAATACTGTATGCTTTTTAAATTGTGTTGGCATTTTAATCATGAACATAAGAAGAGAGGATGTACAAAGTGGTAAGAGTTTGGCATCTGCAAGCAACTGCAAATGGAATTTATAACAAAATTTCAACTGTTTTGCTGGCATGTTGTTCAATGGAAGCTTGACACTGAACTGAAAAGGGATGTGTATCAAGTCAGCTGGAGAGAGATGTATGAGAAGAGCATTGTATAGTCTCCTCCTCCTTTTGAAAAATGACATAGGGATTTCCCATCTTTCAATAAAGAGCTACACAAGCAGGGATGTTCTTATCTTTTGTAATATCCAAGAAAATAAAATATACAGTGGAGTTTCTAGAGGAAGCCTATAAATGTTAAAGGCATATTTAAATGGGAAAGACTTAACTTCAACATTTTATCTTAAACATTCAGTGTTTTTTCCTTCTTTGATTTTGTAAATGAATAACAAGTCTATTTATTTTATTGCTTCATGATCGACAAAGTATATTCCCATACACTTATTTTGTGAGGTGGTCAGGACCAAGATTATTAGCCATTTTTCATATATGAGCAAAAATGACAGGTCAATGGGAAGATGCAGGTATCTTCAGGGTCACAATGAATCAAAAGGTCTCTCTGTCCTTTGTTTTGGGGTTGCTGAGAAGTAAAATTGCATTGCTAAATGGATGGTGAAAATATACCTGGAACATTGATAACTACTAATTGATTAACCAAAGTATGTATAAGCCTTAGAGAATTCCAGGTCTAGTTGCAAATACTAACATGCATCATTTTCTACATACAAGAATAGGATGCCTAAAAATAGAGAAAAGAAACTTTAAACAGTTCATAGCAATGTTACTAAAAGAAAGTGTTTGAATATATTAAGCAAAAGTGAAGAATCAGAAGAAATTGCCTTAACTTGACAGGTAAGGAGAATCACTAATAATAGCCAGCAATAAAGCTTTTAATGTTGGAAGGAAGCTGTTACCTGGAGCATGGAATGAGAATCAGGCCAAATGAGAAACTATCTCCTGGAAAAATTGGAAGAATTCAAATCAGGACAGCCTTGTGTCATGTGCCCTTAGGGTAATTAAGGAAATGTCAGATGTCATTGATGAACCATTTGCCATTATCTTGAGGAAATCATTCAGGACAAGGTGTCCCTGAAGACTGGAGAAAGGAAAATGTTGTGTCCATCTTTATTTTTCTATAATGACCTTGTTATACATTGGTCAGCTGAAAAATCCACTACAGGGATAAATCATTCAATAACAATAAATAGTATGTTTAACAATAGATAATATATTTATATTACAGAGGATGACTGCTGAAAAAAAAGTACCAAAAATAAAGAAACATACCTATAATTATTTTTCTGAGGGACCAAGGTTTGTAAAATAACTATTTTAAAGATAATTTGAAAAAAAAAGTTCTATGAATATTTTGGTTATAGTAAGCATTTCAGATTTTAAATATGTATGAATAATTTCTAGTGTATAAGAGGCAGCATCTTTGAATCTAGAGAAATAAAAGGAGGAATAAGAGATACATATATTTGTATAGTATGAAGTATATACACACATGTATGATATTGCTATATTCCTTGATATAGGCATATATGTATGTTTATGAATATGTAAATATGGTTGGATACCCAGGTAAGTTCACGTCCAAGTGTAAGTTCAAGTTCATAGGTCGGATTTTAGGTTAGAGCCTTCTCCTTATTGGGAAAGCATACAAATCTAGGCAACAGAAATCTCGCAAATCAGTGCTAAAACTAACCCAATGCCCCGGAGACAAGAATTAGATGTTCTCCAGTTACCATCACCCACTGTACTGAAAAGCTCTTTATTAGAATATCCTGGATAGAGTGAAAGAAAAATGTGGAACAAAACCCAAAATTAAAAAAAGAGATCAGATATGTTAGTCTGGGTAGACTAGAGAAACAAATCCATAGAAACTCATATGTGTATAAGAGGGAATTTTATATCAAGGATGACTGTACTTTGGAAAGCATCCCAACCCAGTTCAGTTCAAGCCCATAAGTCTGATATTAGCCCATATGGCCAATACCAATCTATAAAATCCTCTTCAGACTATGAATGCAGTATGAACACAGGCCAGTGGGTGGAAAGTCTTTGAATCTAGTGGCATTGTAAGCATCTGAGCACTGGCAGGGTTGTCCACATGGCGCCTTCAGTTCCCAGTGCTGCATCAGGGTAGGTCCATGTGGCTTTTTTCAGCGATATCTTGTAGGAAGTCAGCAGAAAGAGAAAATGTCTCCCACCTCCAATGAGGAAAATAAGGATTTCCCAGAATTCTCAGGAGAAGACCATGCCCACACAAAGGTCTCATTGGCTATAACTTGATTGACAGACTAGATTCCACCCCTGCACTCTTAATCCTTTCTAATCTCAAATTGACACAAGATTATGTAAATACCACACCAGACTTGCTGGTCAGGTAGAAATTGGTGGAACTCCAAGACTGGGACCCTTAGAACTGAACTGACCTGCTTGGTTCCATTTTCAGCCAAACAATTATATATATATATATATATATATATATATATATATATATATATAATTATATATATATGTGGAAATGATAACACAGGTCAGAGTAATATACCACCAAAGATTCAAGGGTCAGGTTTTTCTCAAGACCAAAGTTCAGAAGACTTAGCAAAGATGGAGGAATGCAAATAGGTAATACAGGAGACATTTGGGTAAGTAATGATATATTGATGGAATTTCAGTGAATGAGATGAATGAGATGAAACAGCATGCATGAACTGCTGAATGTAAAACTGATTATCTGCTTTCTAAGATACTTATTGATAAAAAGTTAATTCTTATACATACATGAGTGTCACTTGTTTCCTTTCCCTATATAACTTAGCCTACCAGAGTTTCTGTGAATCATAAACAACAAAAAGACAATATTTTGGTTTTAGGTTTTAAAGCCATCAACCATCACTGGCTACTTTCCCCAGTTTTCTAAGACAGTATGTTAAATCTCATCCTATTTTTTTAATGCATGATTCAGGTAAATTTAGTAATTCTGTGGAGGCAGAAAAAAATAAGTAGGAGAGAGATACTCTAATTGGGGTAAAAATCTATTTTACTATTGCATTTTTCAAGGAGTTTAGATGATAAAAGTTATATTCTGAATGACATTTGTCCACCAAGTCTGAACACAGTACATAAGTTATTTGATAGAGTAGAGTTTCAAACCAAGAGTCAAAATTTAAAATTCTCTGCCTCTTGTTTATTATTTCTAAATAAATAATAATTGCAGTTCCCTTCACCTATCTTTGAAATGAAGAAAAATATTTATTGTTAATAAAATATCATAACTCACATATTATCCCCCTACACAAATAACTCATTAATATGATTCTCTACTGCTTTATAAATACCTTAGTTCACCTATATTGCACATTCAGCTCAGTCTCTATTTTTATAAGCTATTAAAGGCCAAAGGCCTTCTTATACCATGCATATGCTTTATAGATATTGTTAATAACTGAATAACTTCACAATATTATTTATTCACTGCTTGATTACTGGATATATACATTGTTTTGATTTTCACTGTAATTTTTAATTATGTGGAGGCCTCTAAATTTTTGTTTACACCCCCATTATTGGTAGGAAAGTTTAATTATGCTGCTTCTAAGTTAAAATCTAAGAGAATTTCTGATATAATCCTAGCTTTGTTATCCAATAATCTTCCATTATTTTTATTTTTGCAATTACATATATACTTATGGGATATACTTAAAATGTGTTTTTCAAGTTGATGTGAATGATATTTTTACATAAATATTTTATTGCTATTAAATAATAATTTGACTTTCTTTCATGGATCCTTTCTATTATGTCTACAATGGGGACGTTGCTACTTCAACAATTACCAGGACAAAGAATTCCACATCCATGAAAATAATTATTAATTGATTCTTAAAGTCACTGTTTTTGATTCAGAAAAATATCAATGTTGATAATTACACTTAGCTCCTTCAGAAAGTGAGGTTTATATGTATATAAGCTGGTGGTAATAGAACAGCCACTCTCATAAATTTTGGTAAGCATTTTAAAATTTATTTTCAAGAATAATTGAGTAAAGTTAGAATTATGGAAAGTGTTTTAGCAATTGCTTATGGAGCTACAAAGCTTTCATGAATGTGTGAATTCTAGTGCATTTGTTAATATAACTTAATTACTTATAATAAAGGATCATGTCTAGCCATGCTAGAAGATCATGTCTAGCCATCTAGAAGAATTGACACGTGGTAAGGACATTTGACTCTCTTGACAATTGTGGATGTCTGATTAATTGGAGAAAGTAAGCACTTGCAATATTCTAAATTGCTTGAGTTCCTATTCAGGGAGATTTCTGTTCCCCTGGACCTCATTAAATAAATTACTCGTGTTTAGCCTACACATTGTTTTTCTGTGCTTACCCTTGCCATCTTTGGAGAAACAGCTCCCTGAGAGATCAGGACAATTGTGGATCTCAGCTAGTGGAGAGAGTAAATAAATCCCAGTGAATCATTTTAGAAAGCTTCCTTATATATATCTAGTTTGAATATGGGCAAACAAAGAAAAAACATGCTGGAGACCTAATTTCCCCCTACTCTTAGATTGCACATTGATTTTTTTAACAAAATATAAGCATCAATATACTAAGATATTCTTGATAAAACACCCTTCTACTTGAATAGAGCTTAGTATTATCTACATTTTTAACAATCTCATAAATCATATATGCTCAGAGAAATTTTTTCCAACTTAGTAAGATTTGAGGAATAAAGAGACAAGGAAGACTTTTGATACATTTCTGTATGTGAAATGTTTGTTTTTCCACATTGCTTAAAAGTCCCTTACTCTCAAACATTCATCTAGGCTACCATTTAGTATTATTCCATTATTTCGATGTATAAGATGTTTTTTTTTACAGTTATGTCTAAGTTGAAGTTCTATTAATATTGCACAGTGAATATTGGTTAAATATAGAGACATCTATTTAATTATAAAAATTCCAAATTAAAATTGTATTTCATGTTCTCTGCATACAAAAGAGTAGTATCATGTGCATATAGTCCACAAGCTAGGCTTAGAAGAATATGCTACCTTTTAACCTTCAGAAATTTGAGTATCAGTAATGGTATAATTTTGGAAGACACCACAATGTTGGAAAAGATTAGCCTAGTGTTCTGATTAATGATCAAAATATGCAAGAAAAATATACCTTACCTGGGCACTTCTTTCATGACTTTTAATACAATAAGATGAAAATACAATACGATAAATAAAATAAAATACTACAGTTCTAACAACAAATATTTTCATAGAATAAACAAAATTATCAAAAATAATAAACTTGACCTATATGAATTTAAATATAAGAATTAAGTATAAATAAGATGATTTCTTTGTTTTAAACACAAGTTTTTACAGAAAGCGTTTGAAAATCATATGTTTTCTGTAAAGCTTCTGTTTAAGCTCATTCCGTTGCCCTTGAGTCAAATGCGACTCATGTAGGTCCCCTATGAGATGGGGCAGAACTTCCTTGGTGTATTGCTTAAGCTCAGTCTCTACAGGAGTAGAAAGTCGCATCTTCCTCCCGAGGAGAAGCTGTGGTTTTGAGGTACTGGCCTGGTGGTAAGCAGGTGGTAAGCAGGTCTCTGTGTCACCAACTTCTCCAATCAAGCTAGTGTTGTTGTTGGGTCGGAGCTACTGAGTGAGTCTGTTTCAACTCATAGTGACCACTCCTCTGTCTGGCACCGTCCTCACTATTGTTCTTTGAGAGTCCATTGTGACAGCCACTGTGTCAGTCCATCTGGTTGAGGACTGTCCTCTTTTCCACTGCCAGAGACTTAACATAACATCCATCTCAGTGACAGGTATCGCTTGACAACATGTCCAAAGTCTGTGAGATGAAATTTCATTGTCATCATCTCTAAAGAAACATTCTAGCTGCACATCTTTAAAGATATTTGTTTCTTCTTTGGGCAGTCCATGGTACTTTCCAGCATGTAAAAGCCTTGGTTAATGTGATTTTTCTCTTTACAGAACTCTGATTTCCTGTTCATAAACAGGGAGAGAGAGAGAGAGAGAGAGAGAGAGAGAGAGAGAGAGAGAGAGAGAGAGCAAAAGATCTGAAGAAGAGCTTTTTGTTTAAGACTTACCTTATCATTTGTCTGACCTTGTGTTCCACAAATATTATTTGATCTGAGGTATGGCATAGTTCAGTTATTTTGCCTGCAGTTTTGCTCCTTTCATATTGTATTGACATCAGGATATAGCTGAAAGAAACTTATTTGGAATTTGGGTTGCAACTCTACTTTGATTTGGGGTGAGTTTTGTTGCTGTTGTTATTGTTCACGTTTTAAGTCATACCTGAGGTTGAGTAGATGAATACAGCCCTTTTAGTCATAATTCTGGTTTCATTTCTTGGACATTGAGTGGAAGAATGAGCGTTACAGATGCACTTGGATTGTGGTACTAGAGAATAATATGGGATGTATCATGGAGTGGCAAAAGGACAAACCAATCGGTCTTAGAAGAACAACTTTCAGAGTGCTGAGGCAAGGATGGCAAGGCTTAGTCTCAAGTATTAGGAATGTTGTCAAGAGAGACTAGTCCTTGTCGAAGGACTTCTTATTGGATAAAAAAGAAGAAAATCTAGAGGGGCTGGGGGAGGGGACCTTCAAGGAAATGGATTGACATCATGCCTGAAACAGTGGGCTCAACCACAGGAACACTTGTGAGAATGAGGCAGTGCTTCATTCTGTTTTGCGTCAGATTACTGTAAGTAGAAACCAATTTGTTGGCACCTATTACAATATACCTGTTGCTAGGATCCCATTTTGGAGGGAGTTTTTGGTTATAGAGTTGTTGCTATTACAGAATTAAGGTAAGGTTAAGTCCCTGGTCTATGAAGGTAAAAGCCAGGGACCCTAGTAGAGGGTGTGGGTCAAGTCTTATCCTTTGTTTTCTTGGAAGCATATTTAAGATGACTTAACTAGAAAGAGAGACTTAAATATTTTTTTACTTTTTCTTGGGGGGCAATGGTTGGCTAAAAGACAAACCACACTATGACTTCATAAAGTCATATCTCTTTATAGAAAATAAACATAGAAAAAGCAAGACCATTTGGAAGAACATAGCCAAAACCTATGTCTGAAGCGGTAGAGGCAGTTAAGACCTAGAAACACTGGAAACTGGCAGGGAAACTCAGAACAATGCTTACATTATGGAAGACCATATGCACTCATGTGTAAATCAAAATTTTCATGCAATTTTTGTGGTAAAATTAGGTGTTTCAGCTGATATTTGAATAGACTTATACTCGAGTGTGTAGGTACCTTCTTATCTGGCTCCTGAGACTGTGGAACTATGAAAGTAATAGACAAGTTGACTCTCTGGTCCTTGAAAGTAGAAGTCAGGAGCCATGTGGCTGCATAACTGAGGACTGGGGAGAAAGCTGACTGAAAGCTGGAGAGCAGTGTCCTTATTGTTATTCTGACTTGGAGTCGTCTTTTGACTTCTCCAATAATACTCCTAATTATGAGCATATTTTGACCGTATGTGAGTTCTATGTGACCATTGCAATCTATTATTGATCAAAGCATAGACATAGAGGTTGGTATCAGAATAGGTAAAGATGTAGGCATATAGGATGCCTCTTGGTGGTGGGAACTCAGAGGAGGTCAGCTGTTTCCACAACCATTACTGTTTATTGGAACACCTTTCTCATCTATAAAATGAAATGCAATAAATATGTGTTTTGTATTTTTTTTCAAATTCCCAGTTCTAAAGCATACATTTTTCTACCAATTATGTCATGTGACTTTTATGGTGTTGTAGCTAAATTTCCTTTGTAAATCATATTGTTTTAATATTGAGATAAATTTGCACTAAAAATTGCCTTAATCTTTTCCCGCCTTTTATGTGTGACCCTTTTTGAGGGCAATCACTCAAGAAGTTTCCCACTGATACATCAACTTCAAAAAGGCTTAAAGGAAATATTAGCTCTTTCATACACTAGGTGCATACATCATGGAATAAGACATACTGTGCTGGGAAGTGTAGGACTACGAAGAGAGGAAATTTTTGAAGAAGATGAATTGACACAGCAACTGGAAAGACAGGCTCACACATGAAAACTTGGTTGTGTTGAAGGACTGGGCAGGGTTTCCTTCTCTTGTACATAAGGCCACTGTGAGTCTGAACCCACCTGATAGCACACAATAAGTGCAGTGACACATTATGCTTTTACTACCTGTTTAACAAGTTGTTTCAATCTCAAGTGTATCTTGGATAGGACAATAAATCACAGCATTAACCAAACTCTTATCCAAGTGACTCCTAATTTTTCTGGTACTTTCAAATGGACTTTATTCCATGTGAAAATTATTATTCAAAACACGTCTAGCTTTGTCCAATATAGATTTATCAAGCAAAATGAATACTTTGCATATGATATTGAAAGGGAAAAGATGAGGTATTTGTAGAATACCTTTCTTTTTCCCTTTGTAAAGAGAATTTTTATGAGTATCAAAAGCTTTATAAGGATGAGTAGCTTACATTAGATTAGCAATAAGGATTGTAATAATAATAATACCGCAGCATTAGTGGCATCAGTGATACTTAAAAAAGGTCCCATAATAGTTTCATTTTGAAGACTACATAATTTTAGCACCATTTAATTTTCAAAAACTACTCCAAAATAGACAATATTACATGTATTTCATAGAGAGGAGAACGGGATCCTTCTAATTTGATTAATTAGGACATTTGTAAGCCAGAGTTAAAAGCTAGAAAAAGATTTGCTATTAGAGTCCAAAGTCCATTTATGTATTCCATAAGTGTATACATATAGTTTATAAGATAAAAACTGCATTAATAAACTATGTTGAGAGATTTGAACATCAACTGCTGGTCTAAGATCTGCACATCTTGATTTTCACTAATTATGTATATTTCTAGATATTTGAATATCTTTTCCTTTACTAGGAAAGAGTAAATTCAACTTATACTATATTTTAATTGAATTGTTACATACTAATTAGTGATGAAATGTAAATGTATTTCTAAATCAGACATTACAGTTTTGCCAGAAGCAAATCATTAAAGATAATTTAAATTGCTAAAATCATCTTAGAAGTAAATTAGTACAATTACCTAAAATGCCTTCCATTTTCAATTTTCTACTGCCTTTAACTGGAATTTTAAAACGTTTTAACCTAAACATATGAGGGTAAGAAAAAAATTTTTGCTGTTAGATTTCAAGTTCATATTTACTAACAGTTTTTCCTAACCAATTATGTTCACTGTATGGCTGAAGGAAAGTTCTCTGAGAAATGCAGTTTTCTCATTCGGGCTCAGGAGCCTTCTTAAGAAAAAATTAAAAAGAGTCCAATCAAGAGTCACTTTCAAGGGGATCTTTTGAACCAGTTAAATTTAAGACAGAGAGATTTGGTCAGAAGTTTAGCATGACTTATTTGTAGGATCACAAAGGTGCAATCTTAATAGATTTTCTAAAATAACATAGGATGACAGTGTGGGATTATTGGAAAAAGTGAAAATTAATTGAAAAAAATGACGTTGAATTATTTTGGTGAGAAAAGATAAGGAAAGTTGTGCTCACAATCCTACCTCGAATCTCCCACACCACCTTTTTAAAGAATATTTGACTGTACTCTGTATTCGTCCTTTATTTTATATTTACATTATATTATATATATATATACTCACATATATAATGCTATTTTTTATTCTAGGGAAGTAAAGGCTAACCTATAAGAATTTTAACAGGGAATCCACTCTACAAAACACATCTGATTCCTTCAGACTTTTCCCCCTGCTCCCCACCAAAGTCACCATTTAAAAGGAATTGCTTTTGAGAACCTCAGGGTTGCTTCCACTGCTCTTTGAACATTGTGCAAACCTGTTGTTGTCACGAGGTCCCAGGTGTCGATTCTGACTCATGGTAACTCTATGCCCAACGGGGTGGAATCTTCATCCAATTGCAGTCGGTCAGGTTTGAGCTCATCGTGACAATGATCGGTGTCAGTCCATGTAGTCTTGGGCTTCTGTTTTCACTGCCCTTTTGCTTCCCCAAGCACTGTGTTCTTCTCCAGGGACAGGTCTCTCCTGACAACATGTCCAAAGTAGGGGTTATGGAGTGTTTCCATCCTTGCCTTGAAGGAACATTCTGGCTGTACTTCTTTGTAAACAGCTATTTTGTTCGTTTGGTAGTCTGTGGTATTTTCTATAGTCTTCACTAATCACTTCTTCTGTCCCCTTCCTTTTTCCATGCCCAAGCCATACTTGGGTCAGGTGCACCTTAGTCCTCGAAGTAATCTTCTTGCTTTCCAACATTCTAAAATGTTCTGGTGTGGCAAACGCACGATTTGATCTCTAGACTGCTACTTCCATGATCTCAAGGTTTCGCGAGGCGAAATCCTTTACAACTTTTCCCCATTTATCATGATGCTACCTATTGGTCTAGTTGTGAGGATGTTTGGGTTTTAAAAATAAATTAATTTACTTATTTAAAAATTTCACTAACATATACTAAATATATCACACAATCTAATCATTCAAGCATATTGATGTAAGTTTAATCACCACAATAAATATCAGAACATTTTATCTTTGAACTCATGGTTGTTAACCCCTCCCCCCCATTTTTGCCACACTCTTCTGCAATGCCCTCAGCAATTATCCATCTAGTTGCTGACTCAATAGATCTGACTATCCTAGATTTAAAATACAAAAATGTCAAACAAGCAAAAACAGCAAGCAAATCAATGAACACACACAGACAACAAGACAATAGACAAAATATAGAGAAAACCCACTCAAAATGAAAGCACAAAGTATTAAGATTTTAAACAACTTTAAAACAGATCAAAATGATCTTCAAATACTAAGGTATTATAATATTAACCGAACTACATCTGTCATAGTTGATTTTGAAATGCTCTCTGAATACTGACAAGGCTATTTGCACATTCCTGAACAATGTTCAGAGAGGATTCTCTGGAAGCTTAATCCATGCCGGGACATGAAAATAAATTTTAGGTTTCAACTGCCTCCTGTAGTCATCAGCAAACCCATTGCTCACAGTGTATGCTCTGATACCATTTGTTCTCTGCTTTGGAGTTTGATTTTATTATTTACTGTCCTTAGATAACAAGAGGTGGTGTGCTTTTCCCATGTGGTCTTGGTTGACATCTCACTTAAATTGCTGCTTGTTTTAAGACAAGCCTTTAAGACTGCCTCCATTATTCTTTCTGATAGCCTGGAAACATCTGGTTTCTTCACCAGGCATTATTCTAAAATGCATATTTCTAGTGATCTCTTCATGAATATGAATATTAAGTAGGGTCATTACATGAGAACTAAGATTGGGGATAGAATTAACTGCAAGCCCCAAGTCCATTCATCTCTCTATAGTTTATATATGTCTCTGATTTAATTAAGAGACATCATTATCATTTATGATACAGAGCATTAGACATAATCCTCAGTTGAGCAAAAAAAAGTGTTCTACTGACAATATTCTCAATTTGAGCAATTGTTAGGATGCATCCCACTTGACAATAACTATAAATGTATTTGGATTGAATGCTTGATCTATTTCAAATATAAAAAGTCAGTAGAATTCTTCAATTTCTTCCTAAGTAGTTTTAGTGATAGGTGCACAAATTTGTACAATCTTTATATTGATTCAATTCCCTGTGTGTGAATATGCATTATACTATCACAGATATCATTACATTTCAAGATAGATCTTGAAATGTCTTTGTGACAATGAATTTAATTCCATTCCTCTTGATTGCATCATTCAAGTTAAGTAGTAAGCTACATGACTACACAATGTAAATTGTATGGTTTTCTTAATCAAAGTGAGGATATATAAATAAGTAAACAATGAACAATGCAAGTCCATTTCATCTCCCCAAAGCCTAGAATATCAGCATTCCATTCATTTTTAAGAACTTCCAAGATTCTTAGATTCAAAGTTGGTATGTTCCAAGTTCCAATTACTAGCTAATGTTTTAGACTGTTTATTCTCATTTTATATAGTGCTCTATCAGCAAATTAAGATCCCAAGGGCTTTGTTTGCACAGGCTTTGGTCCATCTTGTCAGTGTGGTCGACTTTGCTTTGAGAAGGCACCATTTCTTCCATCATGTGCTACGTGCCTTTCCCTTTGCAGGTCTCATCTTCTGGTACTACCTTCGGCAACTTAAGAAGTTGTCTGTATTAGATAGCATTTTGATTCCATCTATAAGGTTTTTAGTGATTAAGCCCTCTGAAGTGCACAGCGGATCCCTTCTTTGTAGTCTGTTCTTAGTTTGGAAGCTAGGCTGAAACCTGCTCACATTAGGTGATCCTGTTGCTGTTTGAAATGCCAGTGAAATAGCTTTCAGCTGCATAGCAATGCACAAGCCACTGCATTACTGTAAATGAGAGACAAGTAGTAAGATGTAAATCTGGGAGCACAGAATTATTTGAGAATTGGTTAGAGAGATGGACATAATGCTTTCAGAAGCATGTGTACCTAGATGAAAAATATGTGGAGGAATAACAAACTCCCAATTGATATGTTGTTTTATTAGGGTTTCTATGATTTGGTCCAATCTTTCTTTCGTTATCCTCACATATAGGCAATCTCAGAGTTACAGATGAGGTTAATTCCTGTATCTTTAAACAATTCCATGGTACGTCAGAACAACTGTCTATAGACCTTATTTAACCCGACTACAGAGCAAAAGAAGACACCCCGGTGACCCCATGAGAGAATATTTGGCTGCTAATGGAAAACTAGTAGACTTTCAGCAGTAGAAAATTAAAGCTGTTTAGTCCTGTGTAGATCTACAGTCTTAGAAACCTGAAGAATGAGTTATATCTTAGATGGTGGTTATTAGTCAGAATCCCCTAAGGATGGTGGATGAGTGCAAGAAGGCAGTGGCTAATGCACTTAGCTACTAACCAAGGAGGGACTGTATTGAACCCCCTACCTGTCCCACTGGAAGCAAGTTGCTTTGGCAAAGATTCACATAGTTGGGAACCCCGTGGAACAATTCTACTCTGTATTGTCAGTTGGCTATACAACAAGTCAACTTGAGGCCAGTGGATTTTTGGCTTCCTGAAAGAAAAATTGTGGAAACTTTTTGATAAATTTGAAAGATGAATGTGCATCAAGGGATGTTGATTTTGAGGGAGAATTTGTTGTGAAAGTATTGGGCCAATCATTTCAAAGTCATGGGATATGTACAACACATTAAAATATAAGTTGTAGTTTTTATGAGTCAGTCATTGTTAACCTGGGATTAGACTATAAAGCATATTTTGGTAATACAATTACCCTTGGATTGTCAAGTGTATCAAAGATATTATTGAAAGAGGCCATTTATAAAGTGTTACTTTGGTATCACTGTGGAAACTATGAAGGGCAGAGAATTTCCCATATGAAAGCTTGGGCAAATTCCACATAACTGTTCATTCTCTCTACATAAGTCTTTGTCCAAGATTCACAATCATCAGAAGCAAATTCTATTACCTAGAATTAATTGACTTTTCAAGGTGCAGCGAGGCAATGGTGAAACACACAAATTTCCTGTAGTTTCTGAAGGCTTCCTTCCCCCAACTATCCTGGTCCCAACTCTACCTTACAAATCCAGCTGGACTGGAGAGGGTACACTGGTAGAGATGGGAGATGGAAATTTGGGGAACGCAGGACAGAGGAACCCCTCGGGGTCAGTAGTGAGATTGGAGTTGCCCGATGGGTGGAGAGAAGGAAGAGTAGAGAGACAGAGCCAACTACAAGAACCTATACATAACTTCTTATCTGGAGGACAGACATTGGGAGAATGGGCAGAGGGAGATGTCAGGCAGTGTAAGATATGACAGAACAATAATAATTTATAAAGTATTGAGGACTGGTGGGAAAGGGACATCAGGGACAGATGGGAAAGGATGGGGAAACTGATATAAAGGGCTCAAGTGGAAAAGCGGATATTTGGAGAATGATAATGGCAGCAGGCATGTGAAGGTAGTTGGCACAGTACAAGTATTTATGCATTGTAAAAGCAATGTATAAGCCCCCAATAAAATGATTTTAATAAAAAAGAATGAATTAACTAAAAATAAAGAAATATAAAGCAGCATACCATGTTTAGTAAATGAAGCCATTTTCTTTGCTTCCTCTCCTCTGCCAGAATGTACTTTTGTAAAAGTACTGGGTTATGTGCCACTTTAGGAAAACATCACCCAGTGGGAGGGAGAGACTGATCAACACGTAAAAACATGTATGGTATTTGACAAAACTCTCAGTAGGCTGAGCCCCGGTGGCGTAGTGGTTGTGCGTGGGACTGCGGTCCACTGGGATGGAGGTTCAATTCCAGCTCCTAGGAGCAAAGGCTGGGCCTCCTACTCCCACCACCTAAGGGCAGTGATGCCTAAAAAAATAAATAAATAAAAAATAAATTTAAAAATGTCTCAGTAATTCTGTTCACATTATGCATCAGGAATCATAGAAAATATTAAGACTTGTACATTTATTAACACAAGTTATGCAAATTGATTCATATACATGAGTTTCATACATATATATATATATTTTCTTGACAATTCCATTTGCTTTTAAACAACTGACTTCATAAGTCATGTTGTTATAATCTAGAATCATAAATAGATAATTAATGTTATACTTTCTAGTCAATAAATAAATAACAGGAGCAGGGACAGATTTAACTAAGCAGATACAAATGACTGATAAGATCCATAAAGATGATATTAGTTATGAATAAGACTAGTAGAATGTTGATGGAGCCTTTTCTTCACTAATTTAATTTTTTAAAACCATTGTTTTGGAACTCTTACAGCTCTTATAACAGTGCATGCATCAATTGTATCAAGCACATTTGAATATATGCTGTCATCATTATTTTCTAGCCATTTACTTGGTGTCAGCTTCTCTTTTTATCCCCCTTCCCCTCTTGCCCCCTAGATAAATTATGAATTATTATAATGTTCATATTTTATATCGCTTGCTGTCTCCCTTCCCCCACAGTTTCTATTGCTTTTCTCCCTGGGGTGGAGGTTGGGGATACAGTTATGTGTTAATCATCATGATCTTTTCCCTCCTCCTTCCCTTTTCTCCCCACTTTCCCCCTACCTTTCTAAATATCAGAGTGGAACATGGAGTCCCTGCAGAGTCAATGCAATACTTTAAAATATGTTGCTCATTTACACACAGATGCACTGCCATAAAGTACATTTCAACTCATAGCAGCCCTGGAAGGCAGAGCCCTACAGCTACTGTTGGTTTCTGAGGCCTCTTGGAGCTCGTGCTGTCTCACTGCTGGCTGGTCACTTAGGAGTCCAGCACCTAATCCACTATACTACCAGGGGTCTCTTAATGCTCAGAAATGGATTGGTTACTTGAAAATAATATTATTAAAATTTTAATTAGCATATAATTTTTATTATGAAGTTTTTATTGTCCATTATTACATCAAAGAAAGTTTCAACATGAAATTATTCACATTAAAAGTACATTCTGGTCAGTATTGTAACAATACAATTCTGTGAATTTTTAACTTTGCAAAATTCATTATTTTAGTATAATTTATTAAAGTTTGACAGCCATTTAAATTAAAGAATACATACTCTTTGTGATATACTCCATAATTATTTCTTTTGGAGGGGCATCACTGCCCTTTGGTGGTCGTGGGAACTACCCAGCCTTGCTCCCGGAAAGCTGCTGTTGGATTTGAACTGGCAATCCAATGGGCTACAGTCCTACACTCAACCACTACACCACCGGTGCTCAGTCCCCATAATTATTTCTACAGAATATGTTCCTTATGTTATTTGACTTGATTTTTGAGTTGCTAATTTTTTTTTTCACATGAGACTTGAAGGAATATCAGAAATACAGTCAGAAATATCACCATGTACCTGTGGTAAAATGGATCATTTAAATAGTCTTCCTCAATTTTGCCCTATAAATTCCATAAAAAGGTTACAACTATGCAGATAAACTATTTGTTACCCACCCAGTGTGTTGGACATAATTCTAGTACAAATGAGATGCATGGAAACTTGTAAAGGTGGCACCAGGCAGAAAGGTAACTAGAATTGAACAAAGGGATTGGTCATGTGTGCTATACTACTAGGCTTAAAAGAAGACAAACTCCATAGCAGAAGAGTGACTTCAATACCACTGGAAATGGAAGCATCCTTTGGACTAAAGTATCTAGGAATAAAAGCTAGACATGGTGAGTGATGGCAAGAAGTAGTGGCAGTGATGGAACGAAACCAAGAGAAAGCATGTGGCCTGTGTGTGATTGTGGAGTATATTTCCCTGCCTATGGACCAAGCCACCTATTGGGCAGTGCCCAGTTCCCTGAAACGAGAGAGTTGTGCATCTTTAGTGAAGAAACTCACTTAGAGTGGAGTGTGTTGGGCACTAATTGTCAAAGCAAAAAAGCATCATAATCCTTTCTTGGGGACAGAGATAAAAGGATAGGAGGATGAGGGCCAGGAAGAGGTCTGTTTCTGTGCATGTTTCAAAGGGAGCTATTGTGTTAGTTCGGGTAGACTAGAGGGACAGATTTCATAGACACGCATAAGGATATAAGAAGAAGATTTATATACAAGAGGAATGGGACATTGAGAAAGTATCCCAGTCCTATCTAGTTCAAAGTCATAAGTACGATATTAACCCATATGCCTGATATCAGTCTATAAAGTCTCCTTTCGACTCACAAAGTCACAAGTCAGTGGGTGCAGAGTCCTGGCACCAGCAGGGGTCCCCTCGTGACTCCTCATTTTCAGGCCTCAGGGTCCATCCACAGCATCCAGTGGTGGTAGAAGCAACTCAGCGCTGGCAGGGGTCTCCCCATGGCTTCTGCAGCTTCAGAGGTCTAATTCCATCAGGGCAAGGCCAGGAGGTTTCTCCTCCAGCTCCTGCAGCAGCTTGGACATGGACATCTTGTCTGGTCTGTAAGTCCTTGTCTCTGAGACTAACTCCCAACAACTAGTGAGATAGCTTCTTATTTTCATGAGGGAAATATCATGAGATTTCCCAGAAGTCTCAGGAGAAAGCCATGCCCACACAGGGGCCTCATTGGCTACTCAATGGCTATCTCCAGATTAACAGGCTAGACTCCACCCCTACATCTCAATCATGAAATTAACATAAGCACATGACCGCCATAACTATCTTGCCTAAAACACTATATCCTGAGCCATTCTTGATCTTGAATCATAAACTTTCCAATTTTTAGGTATGATTGTTAGTATAGTCAACATGTTACATTTCAACAATGAGCTACTGACCCAGCAGAAAAGTAGAGGGTACTACAGGACGTACAGTTAATGTAAGAAACAGTGATGAAAAAGAAGAAGAGATATGGCAGAGCTCCATCTCATGGATATTCTTCTTAGGCTGATGTTCATCTTACCCGGCAAAACATTGTACCAATGATACACTACACCACATTTACAGTATCCCAAATATTGCAATATTGGGATTTAAAAATGTTTTAGTTAAGTTAAAAATAAAATTTAAAAACATTTTATAAAATTACTAACTGAACAATTCACTATTTTTTTGACAAGGGCCACTTCTTAATGAAAATACTTTTTCAATGTTTATTCCCATAAATATAAAAATTGTGTTTGCTTGAATTTTTATTGAAAATTTCTCAATATTGTTTCCTTTCAGGCCTACTTAAATTAAATTACTTGACATAATGTTGTGTTATCAATAGCTTAGAGTTTTATTGTATTATACTATTAATGTAAAAATAAATATTTACTTTGAGGATTTAATGTGTTTTTGAAATCTCTTCTACAAAACAAAAAGTCAAAGAATGAATAAAAGAGTATTTACTTAAATTTAATTTGAAGTATTTATTACAACCCAAGCATTCATATAGTTCTCAGAAGGGAAAATAAATCAATTGAATAATGTAAGCAGATTTTTAATTAAAAATGAGTTGACAGTAAGCAAGTGCATTCTTTAAATGATGCTTCAATGGTACTTGCCAGCCAAGATGGGAAAGTCATAGCAACTATAGAGTAAAGAAGAAACAAACATACTGGAAACACTTTGATGACATTTCAGCTGGTCAGGCTTTATGACATGATGCTTACAGATATCTTAAATATTAAGATATAATATTCAAAACAACTTTTATGAGTATAATGTTACATAGAGATAATTGATATACTATATGTAATACTAAAATATGATAAACTACAATACATAACTTCTATGTGTTATATAAAAATAGAATATAAAAACAAAATTATGATATGTAAATTAAGAAGTTAAGTGAAGCACTGTAGTATTGTAAAATATGTGGATATGATAGCATGTGGTTGAACAAGATAAACATTTTGGGTATATCCATCTAGGGTACACCATTCCCTTTGCTCTTTTTGATATTCTTTAACTAGGAAGTCATTTCAATAAAGTGTAAGATAAAGATACATACTTTAAAGAGTATGTGGGCTCCCTGAAGAGCCCACTCCCTGGAGAAGGACATCATGCTTGGCAAAGTAGGCTCCCCCCAAATCCCTAAATGGACTCAACAAGATGGGTTGGCCCAACTACCCAGATAGCTTGAAACAGAAGGACAGCTGTGAGAATGGCACAGGTCTGGGCAGATCTTCCTTCTGTTTGACGTCTGATGGGTTGTGAGTTGAAGTGGACTCTACCACATCTAACACAGCAGCAGAACATGCTTTAGATTCAAAACAATAAGCAACGTAATTGCCATCTAAAGAGCAGGATTACTTTCGAAATTCATTTTGGTAAGCACTTCTGCATGAAATTTTTTTATCATCAGGACAGAGCTCTGAAATAAATTGAAAGCCCTATGTTTATAGTCAAAAATATGAAGCTTAGTGTGGTCTAGTAATTTGCTGGGAACTTTGCAGTAATGCATATTGGAGCTTAATCAGCATTGTATCCAATCTTCAGCTCCAGAATACTTCTTGATCCCAAACACATGATCAAGATATTTAACTTTCTAAGTTTAAAGCATAATATATTGAGACATATTAATAAAAGAAAAATGATCACACAACAGAGATAAGAAAAGTGTTTAATTTTGTGTTACTTGCATATATACTTATTGGCTTCACAAAGATCACTAATTGAATTCTGAATTTTAAAAAAATTGAGCATATCTCTCTTAATTCTAAGACAAGGTTTCTCATGTAATATTATGTTCCTGACCCCAATTTCAAATTTTTATTTCTGAAAATGACTCTCTTCCATGCTAACAAGAACCAAAGGAGAAAATAACAGTGATGTCATATTTAGCATAATGTAATTAGAATGTCTTTAAAAGAAATGATGTCAAACTTATTTGACTAGTCAATGGATGGAATTAAGACCTAACGCTTCCAATTCCATGGTTTAGTTCTTCAACCTTTCACCTGTCATTCTTTCTGGCATACCTCTTCAACTATTTCAGTTCTGCATCTATTTTTTCAATATAATGGGTCACCATCTAACTTGCTTTGTAGATTACTGTTAAATTATAATATAAACCCCAAGCACTGAACCTATTGGCATTAAAAAAGATTCATTTTTGGGCTGAGCCCCAGTGGTGTAGTGGTTGTGCACGGGACTGCGGCCCACTGGGACAGAGGTTCAATTCCAACAGTGGGGCTGGGCCTCCTACTCCCACAACTGGAGAGCAGTGATGCCCAAAAAAACAAACAAACAAAAAAAGATTCATTTTCATGGGAACCTTATAGAATAATGGAGAACTATTCATAGGGCTTAACTCTAGGGATGCTGGCTGTCACAACTCTGGGTTAGCAGACACGCATCTAACCACAACGCAAACAGAGCTCTCATTCACTGCCATTGAGCCAATGTTGACGCATACAACCCTTATGGGTTTCAGAGCCCACAAGTGTTCACAGTAATAGAAAATGCAGCTTCTTGTAGAGCTGCTGGTGGTTTCAAAACCAGACACTGATAATCGCAGCTCAAGTGAGGCGTAATGACTGCATCATCAGGGTTTCTGGATTCTCATATGCTTCAAACCAAGCCCACTGCCATCAAGTTCCTTCCAACTCATAGATATTTTGTAAGACAGCAGCAGAGAGTGCTTCTTTTGGTTTCTGAGGCTGAGGATCTTTATGAGAGAAGAAAGCTTAGTCGTCCTTCTGTGGATCAGCTGGTAGGTACAAATGACTGATCGTGGAGTTAGAGCTCCAGTGCATAATCTCATAGGCCAACAGGGCTCCTTTAAAGCAATATACAGCCTAGGACACTAAAATGCATGCTTCTCATGTAAGCAGTCCTTAACTTCGGTTAAGCCATTTGCCCAGTGATCTCTCAGTGACCAGAAATATGAACAAACATGTTTTACAGAAGATCTGAAGAGTGGAGATAAAGGGGAAAAGATTCAAATATGTGTTTTAAAAAGTCAACATAGCATTGGCAATGCCAACATAAGCAGCATAATCTAGAAGTCTTTGGATGAATAGTTTCAAAATTCTAAGAAAAAAAGTAATTTTCAACTATAATTCTTATACAGTCAAAACCTCAATAAAAATTAAGGCTCCTTTAAGAAAACCTCAAGTATATAGTCTGACAGATAAAAGATAAACAAATTATGACCAATAATTTTATGGAAGCATTAATCTAATAATATAAGAAAGAGCATTATCTGAAGCAAAAGATTAGTCAGTTGGCCTACCAAATAGTACAAATGAGAACAAAAGAATATAAGTTGCCAAAAGGATTGATTCCCAGAAAGAAAATTATTTGGAACCCATACATTGCCTGATGTGCCTCATCATGTAGAAATTGTATTCTAAACGGAATTGGTTTTTGAATTGAAAGAGTTATAAATAAGATTGTAAGACAAAAAGAAATATAAGGTTGGAGCAAATAGTATATAGTTTTCTTTTTCTTTTAGTGTATAGTTTTTATGTATTACATTCTTGGAGCAACACTGAAAAAATTATCTTCTTGGCCATAATTATGTTAAAGGGAATACTGAGATAACTAAATAATATGACATATTCCACATAAAATAATCTCTAAGCATCATATGAAAGATAACTTCAAAAATGAAACTATTGAAAGTCTTTTTCATGTGTAGAGTTTAAGAGATTTGAATTTTATATTATAAAATATTTTCTGCTCTAAAATGATAAAGTTTATAATTGCTAAAATAGTATATAAGCAGAATCAAGTGCATCAAAGTGTACAATAACAATATTACATTAATCATATATCGTTGTTAGGTTAAAAAAACTCCCATATGGATCACATACTCTTGATATAAAGGGTGAAAAGGAGAATTCTGAAGGCATTGCTGTTGAATGCCATCAACAATTTTTTGTTACCATATATTTTAATTGATTGTGATTAATACACACATTAAATCATTCCATAGTTCAATCATGTCCAACAGAATTGCATTTTTGCTAGTACAATCAGTTTGCAAACTTTGTTTTTCTATGTGGACCCCTACCTATCATCACACCTTCCCTCCCACACCCACCTCTGTGCTGACCTCCCACTGAACCCCTCATTCCACTTCTGGATTCCATAGATTGATTCATCAGTCCTGATTTTCATACGTCAAAAAAATGAAAAAAGAACACATAGGACAACTACAAGAGGATGATCCCCAAAGATGTGCCATTTATTATATATATAATCTTCTACAATAACACAGTACAAGCCAAGAAATAAAGCAACAAAAATGTCTAAGCAGATCAGACCCAGCATATATCACAGAGGGAAACTGTTGGCAAGGTATAACTGTTCAGAGTCCGGCTTATGCTGTTGGCCTTCTGTCCCCAACTCTCCAATACACTCTGCATAGTAACCACACTCCTCCTCTCCCTCAGCTGTGGAGAAAGGGAGTGCACCAGGTGCTTAGTGCCTACGTAGTTCCATCAATGAATCTTGGGTGTGCACTCTCATCTATAACCTTCTGTAAACGGATCCTCAGTCTTTAGGTTCAGATACTCATCCCTCCCTTTGGCTTCAGATTGTATGTTTCACACTTGTTCAGTGATTGATGATGGTGTACTTCTTCCATGTGGGCTCAGTTGACATCTCACTTAGATGGCTATCTGTCAGCGACAAGCCTCTTAGACTCCAGATGCTATTGTGTCTGATACCACTATCTAATTTCTTTGCCTCATTTTTGCTACACATTCGTGTTTTCTATATTCCCATCCTGGAAGTAAGTATTAAACTGGGTTGTGATGTAAGAATTGGGTGAGAACTGGGATTTAGTATGATCATAAAATAATTTTGTGCAAACTAAAATTAAAAATTTGAAATATATTCATAGAATTACAATGGATATCTAATTTTGCTAGCCATGTTATAATATTCCAATACAGTTACCTGTTGTGATATTTATTTTAAACCTAAATGATCACTTAGTAATCTGTGGGAAAACAGATAGATAGACATGTTCTTTGCAAAATAAATTCATATTGGAGAAGGATTTATTGATTATATTTTGTACTCAAGATTATTTTCTCTGAAGTATTCAACATAGCATTTCAGTCATATTAAGCCAGAGTAACGCCTGTTTCACCAATTTAAGCTGCTCTTGTAAGGTTGCTTCTTTTAAAGAGCTTCTTTCTATTGAGTATTGTGAAAATAATAAATATGCATTTTTACATCTATAAACTCACAAATAAAATCATCCCCCTGTAAAGTATATAACACTTTGTAATTGGTTACAAAACATTGGGGTATAAATATGCATTAATATGAGGAAGATGGACTATGCTTGCCTTTAGGGATATACAAATACTGATTGATGCATAAAATGCAGTGTGATGGAATCATTTCTTGAACAACAAAAAAAGTGAATGCTATTTTTGTCTTCAGTAGAAATGGAGAGATTCATTTGACAAAATTTGAAGGATGTACTTGGATTATTCAAATTAAAGGTTGTGTAGAGTGCAATGACTATTGCAATTATGCTATTTAATGTATTTTGAAACTCCTTTAATAATATTCTTCACCCTTCACTAAAAGAAGTAATTAAATTTAAAATGAAGTTAACATTAGCTACTTTAATAAATGACTTGAATATTTCATTGGGTATACCAAAAGACAGAGCTAATAAAGTAGAAAATATAATAAAAATATTGCTTTCTTTTTGTTCTTGTCTTTCAATGTTTATAGTTATTCTTTCATTTTTTTAAAACTTCCTCATGCTGTTATTTTTTTAATTTATCATTTTATTGGTCGCTCATACATCACTTTCCATCATACTTAGTTTAGTACATTGTTACATACACTAAATATTGCTTTCTATTTCCAAGAGATTGACCAATCAGATACAGTTTCAGAGACCAGCACAAGGGCTTGAAATGTTTTTGTAATTCAGATGATGTCATTATTTACTGTTCTAGTTAAATGTAGACCACACGATTTTACAAACAGAACTTTGTTTAACATCATAATTACTATTTTAGTATTTGTGAAATGGTTTTCTCTAATGTTCTATAAACTTAAGTTTTTATTCTTTTTTCAAAGATAAATAATTGTACTGCAAATTTATTTTTATTTTAAAAATAAAATCAGTGTTAAACAAACAAAAAGTCATTGATATCAAATAAATCCAGACTCCTGGCCATCCTGTAAAACACAATAGAATTTCTCTTGTGAGGTTTACTAGGGGGTAGTTGGCTCATGGTTTTGAACCACTGGCCTTGTGGCAACTACACCCACACATAATCAAACCACTAAGCCACCAGGGCTCTCATGAAATCATTGACAATGTACAATAAGAGCTAAATAAATGTGGTAGCACCATAATAAGTGGAGAAAAGAATGAAGTTTTCAAAGGCTTCGTTTTGCTTTGCTCCACAATCAATCCTCATAGAAGCAACAATGAATAGGGCTGATGAAGCATTGCATTGGGTCAATCTGCTCCATGGGCCTCTTCAAAATGTTGAAAAGCAAGGAAGTTCCTTTGAGAACAAACATTCACAGTGCCATAATTTTTAAATTGCCTTAAATACATGTCAAAGTTAGACATGAATACAAAAGACTCAAGGAAAAAAAAAACACTGTGCTTTTGCTTATGGTGTTGGCAAAGAGTATTCAAAGTACCCTGTACGGCCAAAAGAACAAGTGACTCTGTCTTATAAGTGCACTCAGAATGTGCTTTAGGGAAAAAAAAATGACCAGGCTTGTCTCGAGGAATTCAGATGAGTTCTTATGCAAGATCAGTTATTGGAGAAGGATAGCATGCTTGGTAAAGTAGAGTGGTAGCGAAAACATGAAGACTTGGAGATGATGAATTCACAAGTGGCTGCAACAGTGGGCTCAGACATTTGTGAGGATGTTTGCTGTGAGTGAAAACCAACTCCAGGGCTTCCAATCACAGCAACTTCAGAATGGATGCTTCAGAAGATGAGTAATTCATATATTTCAAACATATTAGGTATGTTCTAGTATTAGAAGCTTCTCGAAGTAGTGATTTAAGCCTCACTTGTACAGTCTGTATTTCTATGATAAATTTGCAGATCTTTATGATTTTACATGCAGTATTTTCATTTAATATCTTTGAAAATCTTTTCTTTTGAAGGTGAATAAAGAGCCTATTTGTCCAAGCCAAGTAGATATATTTATATCTTAAATGTGTTCTCTATTAAATATATCTATTCACCCTAGCCTTAAATTGTTCCCCCTCCCTACTTTGTTGCTTCTTTAGGATAATCTCTAGGACTATCCTCTTGATATGCCAATCTTTGAATTGACTAACTGCTGAAAGGTTGACCATTAAAATGGACTCATATGCCCCTCACGAGACAAAAATGATTACCCACTTCTTAAAGGTCACAGACTTGAAATACGAGGCAACATTGCACAAGCAGGGACACCAGGAGTCTGAATAAAGTCTTCAATAATTTGTTGCTGATCACTTCTCTTGTAAAGGTTGGACTTAATCAGGGTTTAATGCCTTTTAATTGTCTTTATATAACTGACTCTTATTTATGCTCTCAATCCTGACTTTGAATATAATAGTACCTTTATTGACATTTCTCAAGTTCTTCTAGTGGATGAAAACAGTTCTTGATTTGACATCTGCATGTGTAAATCTAAATGACCTTTCAGACACAGCATGCTGAAGGGCTATAGAATAATAGCCAATTGTCACCCCTGGTTGTTCAGGGGACGGTCTCAATCTCAAGAAATGGTATCATTATACACCTATTGCATTGACGATCGTCCACAAACTGAGAAGTCATTTCTAATTTATTCCCATACTCAGCCCAGAATGTTCACTGATATTAAGTAGTCTCCTCTGTCCCAACAAAATGGGATTTTTATGTCTTCTAGTTAGCTATATGTGTATGTTATTGTTTTTTCTCGAGTGCGAAAAGTTGATTGTGGCAAAAGAGAACAAATGAGATAGTAATTCTTCATTGAGTTTTCTTGTCTATAATCTCTTTTTTTGAAATCATTTTATTGGGGTTTCTTAGAACTCTTATCACAATCCATCTACCCTTCTATTGTATCAAGGAAGTTGTACTTTGGCTGCCATCATCATTCTCAAAATATTTTCTTTCTACTTGAGTCCTTGGTATCAGCTCATTTTCCCCTCCCTCTTCTTCACCTTTGATAATTTATAAATTATTATTATTTTGTCATGTATGACACTGTCTGATATCTCCTTTCACTAACTCTTCTGTTATCTATCCCCCACGGAGGGGGCTATACGTAGATCCTTGTGATCAGTTTCCACTCTCCACCCCATCTTCTCTTCATCCCCTGGCATCGCCCTTCTCAAAAGTGGTCCTGAGGGGTTCATCTGTCCTGAATTCCCTGTGTTTCCAGTTCCAGTCTGTACCAGTGTACATTCCCTGGTTCAATCGGATTTGTAAGGTGAATTGGGATCATGATATTGGAGGGAGAGGAAGCATTAAAGAACTAGAGGAAAGCTGTATGCTTTATTATTGCTACACTGCACTCTGATTGGCTTGTCTCCTCCCTGTGACTCTTCTGTATGGGGATATCCAGTTTCCTACAGATGAGCTTTGGGTCCCCATACAACCCCCCCCCCCCCATTGACAATGATTTCGTTGTTTGCTCTTTGATGGCGGATGCCTGATTCCATCGATGCCTCATGATCACACAGGCTGGTGTGCTTCTTCCATGTGGGCTTTGTTGTTTCTCAGCTAGATGACAATTTGTTTGTCTTCAAGATTGTAAAACCCCAGACTTTATATCTTTTGATAGCTGGACACTATCCAGTTTCTTTGCCCCATTTGCTTATGTACCCACTTTGTCTTCAGTGGTCATGTGGGGAAGGTAAGCATCGTGGAATTCATGGCTGTCATCTTTACAGAAGCAAAACTTCATGTCCTTCTACAGAGGAACTTAGTTCCACAACAGCATTTCAGTTAGTTAGCACAGCAGCATTTCCCTATTTGCATCACTAGCTTGTCTTCTTTGCTCTCTCTGTTACTGTTTACGTGCATCTACAAGGAATTTTGATTCATTGGTGGGACTTTGGGATAGTGTAAAACTGTCCTATAGCATTCCCAATGATGTAATCTTTATTTATACAGAATTCAGAATCTTTGTCCTGCAAAAAGATCAGTTAAACTGATCCTTGTTGCAATTCATGCCCCAATCTTCAATTTTTTCTCTATACAAGGAAAAGAATTTTTCAAAGCATAGAACACACAGCTTTCTATCTTTAAATAGATAATTGATATACTTAGAGTATTATATAAAATCAGGTCTCTAGAATATCACCTTGAACCATTATCTTCTGCACTCACGATGCCTGAGGGATATTTACCTCTTTAGGAATGTGAAGAACACTTCATACACTTAAAGCCTTTTAGATGCTTCTATGAAAATTGTTTGCTTTGATCTTTATCTGGTCTCTTCTTTGTACTCAGCTCTTCATTTAAATGTTCTTTTGCAGGTCAGAGTGAAATATGTACTGTTTTTTCCAGTTATATTTGAACCTCTGACAAACAATAGATTTTAGAATGTGCAGGTGTGCTGCCATAAAATTGGCTACAATTTAAGGTTATCACAAATATTGTAAAAATACATACTTCTACTAAGTTTTTGTTGCTTATCTGAAATTCATATCACTGGGTTTCCTGCTTTTTAATTTGCTCAATTTCACAACATTGCACCTAGAAGCTTTCCCTAGTCTCACCTAATCTTTTTTATTGCTTTGATTGAATTTGAAACAGCTTGTGATTACCTTGCTCAAAGATATGTGCTATTCCAATAATTGTCACAGCTCAACCCTAGTTGGTTCAATGTAGGTGTTCACAACATATTTTGCCAATAAATGGCTAACATCAGTGAAGTGTTTTGGGCAGTGTTTCTGGGAAGAGCTCAGAACACCTGGGTCCCAGTCTGGCCTTCTAGTAAGGTTAAGTCTTGCATGTAACTGCTAGATAATTTAGAAAAATTGGATATTTTTAAGACCTAAATTTTAAGACCTTCCATGTATATACTTGACTATATACCAGTGGAACAATACCAAAGATACCTATCTTTCATGGTGTGGTGGTCATGTTCTATGTCAATTTGATGATTGAGATGTAGGGGTGGATTCTAGCCTGTTAATCTAGAGATAGCCATTAAGTAGCCAATGAGGCCTCTGTGTGGGAATGACTTTCTTCTGAGACTTCTGGGAAATTTCGCAGTATTTTCCAAATGAAAAACAGAGACTTCCCTCTCAGTCTCTGGGGGTCAGTCTCTGAGATGACAAAACTACAGACAAGACAAGATGGCAGCAGCCGAGGAGCTGAAGGAGCCGGAGGAAAAGTCACACAGCCTTACCCTGATGGAATCAGATTTTTGGAGCTGAAGAAGCCATGTTGAAACCCCTGCCAGTGCTGAGCCTCTGCACCCACTGGTCTGTGGCTTTGTGAGTTGGAAGGAGACATTATAGACAGGTATCGGGCATATGGTCTAATATCGGACTTATGACTTTGAACTGGACTGGATTGGGATGTTTTCTCAATGTCCCATTCCTCTTGTACATAAGCTTTACCCTTATATCCATATGTGTATCTATGAATTTGTTTCTCTCTTCTATCCAGACTAACACACATGGTGGTGGTAAATACTACATAAGATGGTTATACTTTAAAAAATATTTCTTAGGTGCTAAAATATTGTTTTAGAAAACATGATTTATCATAGAAATTCAAAACTCCTCAGTTCGCTCATTGGTAACTCATAAATGAGGAGCCAGGGTAGAGCAGTTGTTAAGGGACCAGATGTTACGTGGAAAACCTGGAATTCAAGCCAATCAATTCCTCCACGTGAGAAAGATAGAGCTATCTGAACCTAAACGGAGTGAACCTTGGGAATGCTTGGGGCGGGGGGGTGGGGGTGGGGAGGGGAGTTTTATTCTGTCTTACTTAGCATGCTAAAATGTACCCAACAGCACAGGATTGGTTTTGGATTTACTCAATTGATAAATTATAAAATATATGTTGTACCTCAATGCAATGGAACACAATGAAATTATTAGATGAAGGTGTTTCATATAATCAAGATTTTGGGGGGAAGTCATGTTAGATAAAATCAAGCCAGATATGTGTGGAACTTAACTGAATTTGGTATGTGTTTTTCTCCTGATTCTTCATTGGTCATTGAGTGAGCAACTGTCGCACTTGATTTTGAGTTCAATAAGGAGAAAAACTAACTGCTGAAACCATGTGAGCATGTCAGAGCAGCAGGGAAGAAGAAAGGCACTGTTGCAAAAGCCTGTGCAGACCAGACAAGATGGATCTATAGGAAAGATGTACAGCCACATATTTTCATATCCTCTAGGCCATTTTCCAACTAAACTTGTGGAACGAGACAGCTGTGTCCTTTAATTTGTTCCCTATTGCCTCTTTATGTGGTTAGTTCCAAATGACATATTTTGCCCGGTGCTTGGATTGTCACTTTATGAATTCATATCTAGTTTTGTAGGAGCACAATGTGTTGGTTTAATTTTTATTGATCTCTTACAATATGTTAGGAGAGATATAGAAAATGCATGCAATGTGGTCCTCAATTTCTAAAAATTTATGATTTTAAGTAAGACACTACTATACCAAGTGAAAATTTACATTGCCTAACAAATCAATAATTTTTCTCTTGTCCATGGCTATATTAAACATTATTTGTCTGATATGATGCACTCAGTATTAATATATTGGGAGAAATGGGTTATGAATAATTTTACTAAAACAAATGTTCAGTCACTTTGAAGAGATTGTTTGATGGCTTATTGCCAGAATATTCTTGAGAGAATTATTGTTGGACAATATATATTTAGTAAACTTTTTATTGAAAAGAAAGAGACCTGATGAATTTCCTACAATTTATCTGGATGGTACACAGCTTTCTTCTTAAAGTATTTATTTATTATGCCCAATACTTTCAAGGATTACAGAAATAAAAGAACTTTTTAATTGATGTTACAAAATGAAATGTAAATAAATTACACCAGATTAAGTCACAAATGGAAATGAAGAAAATGCTCCTGACTCCACATCGTGGTTAACACTGAGACATTAAATAATTTATTCTGTATTTTCTGAAGTAATTATGATACTTTTCACAGAAAATATAGTTCTAATTTTTTTTCAAATTCTCACAGAACCAGAATGTAAAACCCAAATATACTCTACTAAAGAATTGCAAGGAACCACAACAATGACACTATAGACTGACAACGCGTGTTTGGATGAGGACTGGAATGCTGAAGCTAACAAAGAAAGTGGATATTGGGTAAAGTTGTTCATTTGATTTTGTGTAGAAATACTCTCCCAGAAATAGAGTGGCCAGGATGACAGCAGAGAGCAACCTTTCCCTAGGCCTATCAACATAGACTATCTCAGTTTATAGACTGCAAACAGGTGTGTAGAACCACTAACACCAAGGAGACCGGCCATGGGGGCCTATTGGTTTACACGTGGAGCTGCTTACGACAAGGTCAGCAGTTTGAAACCTCCAGTCTCTCCACTGGAGACACACTGGGTTTTCTATTCTGATAACGATTGATAGTGTCAGAAGCACACCTTAGCAGTCCCACCCTCACCTAGAGAGTGGCTTTGAGTTGGTCCGGACGAAGAGATACCATGGATAGCTGCCCGATCCCCACCGGGGCTCAATATGAGTATTATTTGTTGTTGACTTTCTGTGCATTTTGGCCGTTAGCTTCATTAGTCTTGAGGGCAGTAGCGATGTAATGGAGATGTTCTTTAAACTCACTGGGGGAATATTCAAAGTTGTATTTTGGATCTTGTGGGCTTGTTTTTATGTTTTTCACCTTCAAAGTGAATTCACTCATTGACAATGGAATGGTCTATTCCACAGTTGGCACTAACTTGGCTGCTATCAAGCTCCTCCGTTTTCACATCCCACAGATGTAGTCAATTTTAGTCCACTGTATTCCTTATGGCCAACTGCACATGTACAGTAGACCATTTGTGCTGTTGCAAAAAGATCTTTTCAATAAATGAGTCTTTGGTTTTGCTAATTTTGTCCTGAGATCTTCCTCTATGCTTCTCTCACTAAGGTCATACATTGCAAACACCAATCTTTGATTTTATTCACCAGTAATTATTTATGCATCAGGATCACTGGATTAGTCAATTTCAGACTAAAAAGGCTGCATAATTCTTGCAGCTACTTTGACTGGATTTCCTTATCAGTATATAGATATTTTCCTAGTACAGTCAGCATTGTTTTTCAAGGTAGACATTGAAAGATGCTTTATGAATATGAATGGAATATTCCTCCCCTGGAATTTTCCATTTCTTGCCCAATAAACCATATAATTGTATGAATAAAAATTACTAATTCCAGTACATTTCAGCTTACTGATTCCTAGAATATCCATCATTATGCATCCTTTTTCATTTTTATGATGGTAAATTTTTCTAGATCCATATTGTGTACCCTTGTGGCCTTGGACTTCTAGGTTTGCAGTTTGAAACCACCAACCTGGGAAAACTACATTGTTTAGTAATCCTGTAAAATGTTAGTCTTAAATATCCATAAGGGAAATTCTACCTTATCCTAGATCTCTAAGAGGCAAAATTGACTTGATGGCAATGAGATACTTTGCAATTCCAATCCTATTATTATTGGCTGTTTAAAGCAACTTCTTTTCATTTTGAGTGGTGTCCCATCAGAAAATGAAATACTCAAAGATTTCTTCTCTCCACATCATTAAAATCGGCTCTATTTTGAGGATTCAGTACTTTCCTAGGAATATTTTGAGTGCCATCTACGCCCTGTGTCACATTTTCTGGCAGACTATGAATGAGGTTTTGCTGCTATTCATGAGGTTTATGGTGGTTAGTCCTTCCAAAGTGAATAGCATATTCCTTGTCAACAGTCTGTTGTTAATATGGAAACTTCATTGGAACTGATTCACTCTGACAGACCCTGCTGATATGGGAAGGACCAATGGCATAGCTTCCGGTATCACAGAACCTCCCCCAGTAAGGTAAATTGACAGGAGAATGGTGGAGATGTGTGGTAGGACCTATGGATTCCATGAGATTAAGCACATTGCTGTCCTGCATTACCATAAAGTTTGGAGTCATTTTACAGAAAAGATATAGCCATTATAGTCGGTTGTAAAAGAGCATAAACTTCTATGATTATGAGTGAGGCACATCTGGAGTCAGCAGAAGAATTGAGAACAACAGAGCGATGTCTCATAGCGATAATAAACATTTTATCTCATAGAGGCAGAAGAAAAACTGAGCCAAGCCATGAGAAAAGAAGTCTAAATGAATTAATTTGCTACTCCTATTAATTTTTTTTAAAAAACCTAGAGTAAATAAATGAAACAACTTTTAAATTAACAGACACTATAACAATAAAGGTAAAAATATTTCAAGTAAATATATATATACATACATATATTTGATGCTGTGATTTACACAGAGAACAATAGACAAAAAAGAGCAAACCCATACAAAAATAGTAAGCAGAACCAATAGCAATCTGCATGCGAATAATAGTGTCATTATTGTTTTAAATATGATTAAATATAAATACAGACTAAAACAAGTAAGAATTAATGCTAGATTCACTGAGGGACAAGGCTTTGAGTGTAAGAAAATTAAGTGCATCTATGAACTTATTAAACTTATTAGGAAGAAAAGTCAAAGTGTTGTTTTTCTCTCTTTTTGTCTAAATAATATTTAGTTGTTCTCTCTATGAAGAGGCAACTCCTAGCTGCTTAATGGGCAAGCTCAACAGTTTGAAATGACTGGCCATCGGAGAAAGAGAAGGCTTTCATAATGCCCCATCAAGATTGAGAGTCTCAGACACCCTTCCTAGGAATGACACCACTAAGAATAACTTAAAAGCAGTGTAGTTTTGGTCTTTTAAGGAGATTGATATATAGAATATTGTTAGCATAATAATGCTAACATAATTATGCTAATAGCATAATAATGGGCACAGGGATTCACTAAGTTGTGTTTTCTAAGTATGGGTTTTCACACACACACACACAAACACACACACAGTTTGTTGGAGAAATGGTTAAATCAAAACTGGGATAGGAATTTTTCTAGATGCATCCAGAATATTTGGTCAGGGCCCTGAGCTATGGGAGATAAAAATGTGCCCCGAATGAAGCAGAGTCAGCTTGCAAAGTGTCACTGCCAATGCTGAGACAACTGTGGCATTAAAATAGATAATAACTCAAATGAATTGACACACATGCAATTTATTTTACTGAAAAATTAAATGCGTGAATCAAGAATTAAAGCTGTTTTCTCTGAAAACTCAAAATAAGGAAATATTTGATAAATATTTGATTTAACTAAGCTAGACAATTCACATTAGTACTTGCTGACACGTGTGGGTGAATGGGTGCCAGAAACCAACAGGTGAATGAGGCAGACAGTATACAAACACGTAGGCAAAACTTAGCAGGACTATGAGTGCCAGGTCAGATGCTGTCGCCTGATGTGCCCAAACAGAATGTAAGAACAGTGCACTAATTTTCTTAGTGCAACTCTACTTTGAGGATGCAGCATTCCCCTTGAAATATTTTGGCAGCATCTACTCCCAGAGCCACATTTTGTAGAAGACTTTGAATGAGGTTTCACTACTATTCATAGGGTTTACAGTGATTAGTCCCTCCAAAGTGAGCAGCATTTTCCTTGTCAACCTCCCTCTAAAGGTAATCAACAGTCATAGATCCTCAAGTCTCTGAGGAGAGCAAACATTTAATAATTGTATCTACTAATGGAGAGGTTTGAAGGTTCAGATTCACCCATATAGTTCATTGAATAAATGTTTAGAAATCTACTTTAAAAAGATCAATCATTGGCTGAGCCCCGGTGGCTTAGTGGTTGTGCGCGGGACTGCGGCCCACTGGGATGGAGGATCAATTCCAGCAGTGGCTCCACAGGAGCAAAGGCTGGGCCTCCTACTCCCACCCCCAGAGGGCAATGATGCCCCAAAAACAACAACAACAACAGCAGCAACAAAAAGATTGATCACTAGAAGCACATTATGTTTGTAAACCATGGAATACAGTTCTACTGTGACTCACGGGGCGGGGTGGGACGGGCAGGGGTGGGGGGAGATGCGTTAGAGGTGACTTCAAGGCAACTGTTTTGATTTAGTTTCTTTCTTTTCCACATTGGACCACCAGTTTTTCAAAAACCCTGAAGACAGGGAATGTATTAGAAGACACCATAAAGATGAATAGCACCAAGTTCTGCAGTAAAGCTCGTCCAGTAATTTCCATGCATAACTGACAAGAGAGGAAGAATTTCTTTTGCAGAATGAAAAAAATAAGAAAATATATCCACCAAAATTAAACTTATTTCTATCTTGCTTAAAGTGTTTAAGAGCAAAGAGATCTTTTTGAATGAGAAATAAAATCTCATATATTGTTGTTGCTGTTCAGTGCCATGATGTCGGCTTCAGGATGAAACTGCCCTGTGCCCAGCAGAATGAAACACTGCATGGTCCTGTCCCCTACTCACAATTGTTCATAGACCCGATCCCTTGATGCAGCCACTGTGTCAATCTCTCTTGTTTTCACTCTGCCCTTCCACTTTACCAAGTAGAATGTCCTCCTCCAGAGACTGGTCTCTCTTGACAGTCAATCCAAAGTATGTAAGACAACGTCTTGCCATCTTTGCCTCTAAGGGATACTTAGACCTTTCTTTTTACAATACAGATTGCTTGTCTTTTAGGTTGTCCATGGTACTTTCAATATTTTTCTCCAGCACCATAGTTCAAATGCATAGGCTCTTCTACGGTTCTCCTTAGGCAATGTCCAACTTTCACATGAGTACGATGCAATAGAGAATACCATGGCTTGGCTCAGTTGCACCATACTTCTCAAAGTAGATCCTTGGTCTTCAGTATTCTCCTTTCGTCTTGGGCAGCAGATTGACCCAATGCAATGCATTTTTTGATCTCTCGACTGCTGCTTCCATAGAAACATTGCTTGTGAATTTTAGCAAGGCAAAATCCTTGTTAATGCAATATTTTCTCTATCTATTAGGATATTATCTATTTTCCAGAAGTGGCAATCTTAGATAATACTCAGCATAGAACATACAGAGCACATACTGTTATTTCTGTTTCATATAACAAAGATTTAAAGTTTAAATTATATATTTCATCAATGCTGAAGACTGCAATATCTTTGGATAAAATAGTTAAGATGAAAGCATTGCATTAGGAACAAACCATCTGAAAATTTGAGAATGTGAAGGAGTATCAATGTAGTAATAACTATGGAACTGAATAATTGTTTTTTTAAGTGATCCTATTTTTGTAAATAATAGAAACATTTAAAACTACAATGCAAATAAATAAGAAATCAGGAGATTCTATACATAAAAAAAAGGTTTTCATACTTTGATAATAGTATGCCATTTATCGATGGATTCCTGAATTCTATAATAATGTAGATTAAAAAAACATAGGAAAGACTATGAAGGAAGACAAGAGAAATGAGAGTTTTTAGTAATATTATATATTGTATATACATTTGTTTAAACATAGAGCTATTGGTTAAGGAGTTTGGATGGTACTGTGAGGGTTAGTCATTGGACTTCTAATAACAAAGTCATCAGTTTAAGCACACCATGGGGAAAGATGAGGCTGCATCCTTCTGTCACGATTGGCAGTTATTTATGTGTCAATAAAGAAATATTAAAGATTGCCTAACAGGTTACATTATCATGGATATAGTCTGTGTACTAGGCCTGCAATTGGCACACATACAGTGAACTATTTCTCAAAAAGCCTCAGTTTCTTCTTTCTGTTCTCTTAATAAAAGTACTATCTTTTTCTCCAAATTCAAGGCCTACCATCAATGTGAGATTTTTCTTGAACAGGAAAAATTTTCATATTTTACATTTCTTTGATCTCCTTTTACTAATAATTATGTCTATAATTTCCCATCTAATTACCTAATACCTTATGCTTCTAATTGTTTATGCATTTTACTTTCTTCCTACTAAAAAAACCCATCAGTATAGTGTTCTATTTTGTGCTCTCATGCTAAAATCACTCATAGGTTAGTTTTATTTCCCAACTAGATTTTCTGTATGTTTATTGTACATATTTGGTTTTCAATGTCAGTCTTAATCATTTTCCACAATAGATTATTGAGAGAGTAAATTTTAACAATTTAAAACGCCAAAATTTATTTACTGGAAGCATTTTGCCTGTGATATATATTATTATATTTTTCTCAAAGCCTTAAAGAATGTCAATGCTAAGAAAATCCACATAATTCTCTGTCACCCTCAAAATAGAGTAGATTAATATCTAATGTTGGAATTTTTTCCAATATTTCCTAAAAATACATGAAATCTTGAAAACTGCCACTCTAAAAGCAACTATTAATATATTTTGTATGCAAAATATTATATCTTATAGCATTTTAAATAGTCAGAGAATATTGGAAGGAAAACAGTGGATCATGTGTCATAGAGCCTCATTCTTAGGACACAACAAACAGAGAATCATTTCTTTCCTTTCCTTTCTACCTTGCTTGTATCTATCTTTTTTATGACATTTCTCAACATTTTGTACTGCAGAACCTCTATTGTGACTTTTTTCTGTTTTCTATTGTTGCTATAATTATAGCAATTTAATCTTTATTTGTGTAGCAATGAGAAAAGCCCAAACCAAACTCACTGTCACTGACTTTGGTGTCTTATAACACCGTCTAGGGCAGAGTAGTATTGCTGTTTGGGTTTCTGGGACTGCAACTGTTCAAAGGTGAAGAAAAGACTGTCTCCTGGTGAAATTGAGACTAACACACATAAAAAAAATACTAATGGGAGCACTTTCATAGTATGAACTTAATGCACTTATTACCCAGTCCAACAATAACAACGAAATGGTTTTCTTGGCGTCTTGGCTTTTAGGCCTGTGTCTGGAGTTATTTGGGGTGCTAATTTAGGAAATTGCATTGGATAGACTGCATCAGGTCTGATCTAGATATGACGTTGCATTATATTCTCAGATATTAAATTATGCTACTTGGTTAGTTCAGCACTCTAGTTTTAAATATGAGAAGAATCCAGGCATAAATTTCAGGAGGAAACAAATAAAGTAGGAAATATTTGAGAAAGAATCAGGTATTAAAGGACAGCCAAGGGAAACTGCATATGGGCCCAAGGGGACTAGTTTGTTATGCAATGAGTTCAAAACAACCAGGAACCGTGTGGCCTTGAAAAGATGTAAAGTGTTAGAACCCCAAAGGCCCTGCTTCTCTCTGCTGTACGGTTATGAGGAGGCAGCACCCTTAGACGGCCACGATTCTCCTTGTGTGCAACGTGTTCAAGGACCACAAAGCCAGAGCTCGGCTGGAGAACTGGGCAAGTTAACTGGGGAAAATCCAGATATGGACTTCTTAAGGGAAAGTTCGAGTGTTGAAGATGTACGACTTTGCTAGATTTTTTTTCAGAAGTATTTTGAAAATCTAACTTTTCACCTTCAAATCATGCAGCAAACATTTCATAATACATTTTGATACCTAGAAGTCAATGGATAATTAATGGTAAATGCTTAGAGGTGAGGTTGATCTCAAGGTTCTTTATAAGAACAATTCTAACTTCTTTCTTTTAAGAGTCTCTGTGTACAAATAGTGAACTTGTGCCACATTATAACAATGCTAGAATATTTTCATTTCAATAAAGGAATTTGACACTCTCACAAACGCATTTTGGATTTCAAAGCATTTGGAAGTTTCTTTATTATATCATACTCACTACCAGCCAATTGATTCAAACTCATACTGACCCTATCGAGCAGAGTAGAACTTCCCCTGTTCTACTCAAGGTTGTAAACCTTTTTGGAATTTGTCTGAGTCTGGGTAGACTAGACAAACAAATTCATAGAAACTCATAAGTATGAGTCTATATTTCAGAGCAATTGAAATATCTTTGAATCAAAGGGCACTAAGGTGATATGTAACTTGACCAACAATTTAGTTGTACTAAACAACTAAACAATTTAGTTGTATTAAATTGTACAACCAAACTACTTCAAGTCAAGCCAGTGTGTACTTACTCTATCTCAGGGTAGCTAATACTACTTGAAAATATTCTAAATATGTTTTTGAATCATTTCATTGGGGACTCATACACCTCTTGTCACAATCCATACATGTATCAATTGTATGTCAAGCACATGTGTGTATCTGTTGCCCTCCTCCTTCTCAAAATATTTGCATTGTATTTAAGCCCTTGGCATTGGCTCCTCATTTGTAACCCCTTACTTCCCCCCATGCTCAAGAACCCTTGATAATCTAGAAATTATTACTTTGTCACTTCTTACACTGTCTGCTATCTCCCCTCACCCACTTCCCCTTTATGTGTACCCCAGGGAAGAAGTTATATGTAGATGCTTATAGTTGGTTCCCTCTTTTCTACCTCACCTTCCCTCTACCCTGCTGGTATTACCACTCTCACCATTGGTCCTGAAGGAATCTTCTGTCCTGGATTCCTTATGTTTCCAGTTCCTACATTTACTATGTATATGCTCTGGTCTAGGTGGATCTGTAAAGAAGAACTGGGATCATGATAGTGGGGAAGAGGAAGCACTGAAAAACTAGAGGAAAGTTGTCTGCTTCATTGTTACACTGCACCCAGACTGGTTCATCTCCTCTCTGGGACCCCTTTGAAAGGGGGCTTTGGGTCGCCATTCTGAATATTTTGATGGGTCATTCGAGTGAAGAGCGGTAAATGGCACATGTTCTACAACTCAACAACTAGCGCTAATGGGGGGAACTGGTGCCACTGTTGGAATGAGCAGGCCATACTCATACATATCGAGAAACAAGCCAAATTTTATATTGCCTATATATTTTTTTTCTTAGTCTTCCATCTCTTTATGCATTGTGTTTGGTTCAGTGAAACACCATGTGGTTCTATGAGTTTTTAAGTTTTTTATTTAACATTATGACAGTAATAGTAGTCATAAGAGATGATCGATTTTGTGGCATGGCCCTTACCAGCATTAATAACACTAATGTGTTTCTTTTGGCTAAAAGTGAGCACCCAGTCTCTCGGTAGCATTATTACCCATTTAAAACCATCTCTGCAAGAAGACACCACTAGTCTACTAATGAGCAGAACAATGAATCTGGTGCAGCTTCAAATGTAAAAGTACCTCATGAATAATAGATGCAGAAACACCAAGACTTTCTTCTGGGATTTTCAGTGATCAAATATGTAATCTTATATAAGATAGGCATTGTACTTCTCTTTGATACACTCCCATTTATCATTGATAAAAAGTCTTGCTATATTGCTAGTACTTTCCTTTTACTTGATTCAGCTATCACTACCCCTCTGACACCCCTTTGCCCCTTCCTGACCTCTGTGCTGCTGACACCATGGGGTTGAGGATTATTCCAGCCAATGGAGGAGATAACAGAATCTGGGCAGGACAGAATATCATGGGAACATAAAAGTGATACTGCTTGTCCAGCGATATATCTTTTGCTTTTTATTGAGAGGCTTTAGAAGTTTTTTTATAGCTTATTTTCTACCACATTTCATTCACTTTTTTCATATAGTTCCTCTATTTAGTGTTTTCCCTGCACCCAATCTTTTTTTGATATTTTTTCAGCAATCATTATAACATGCAATTTTCTTCCACCTTTTCAATGTGTCAAATCAAAGCCTGTGGATGGAAAGAAAAGATTCATTGTGCCTTTTAAAATCATCCCCTACCAAAGTAACAATATCCAGCTATTTTAGGAGAGCCACTAATACATAACTCATTGTTATCAATGTAACAATGTTTTTGAAAATTCATCACTCAAACTGAGCAGTTTTTAATACCATTTCCACAGCATTAGAATTATAGAGGCTCCTCCTTGTCTACCACTGAATCTCAGATTTTCAAAGAACAGATTCCAGTTCTTACTTCTTTATAGGTATCTCTTTAAGTCCAGTTACAAGTGGACATAGATCAATGCATCACCGAACACAAGACACTATTGTAGTCATTCGAGAGCACGCTTCATCTTTCTGATCCCCGTCACATCCAGGCTGCATGTGAGAATTTGTACACAAAGCATATTCAGTTGCTTAGAGACTTCTTTTAGTCTCCTCATTTAGCAAGTACCTGAAGCCTCATAGAATTAATATTAAAACAATGAATGATACTTATGTTTTAATGTCTTTTCATTGATAATAAGAATGCATTTCAGCCATTTGTAGTCCAATAGTATAGACATAATTCTCATAAAAATTAAGATATGAAAAATGAGGATATCTAGGAATATGAGCAACTTTTTTGACATTTCCTTGTCATATAGTGTTTTGGAATTTAAAATACTTCCCAATTTCTGTTTGTGCATGTGTGTGTGTGTGTGTGTGTGTGTGTGTATTGATGCAAACCAACAAAGGATATTAGTTCCCAATAAAAACAGATTCTTTCTATGCACTTGATGAATTCTAATTTTTTATTTTTACCTCAAGATCACTAGATTTTGAGAACAGATGACATCCCATTTTTTGAGTTTTGAACTTCCCCTAATGTCATGCTGGGCAATAAATGTTGATGGACAGATTTATACGTTAAGGGAAAAATCAAATATATACTCCATCAAATTTCCTAGTAATCTGGGAAAAAAACTGAATATATGCTACATGTTTAGTAGAATAACTGTTCTTTTTATTGTTAATCATTAGCACAAATTTAGTACAAAATACATTTATACAGTTAAAGTAGAGAATTTCTGGTTTTGATCTCAAAATATTTTTTTCAGTTGATAACATAATTTAAAAAAACCCATCTCATTGTTATCAGGTCAATTCTGACTCGTATTGACCCTGTAGGGCAGGGTAGAACTGCCTCTGTGGGTTTCTGAGACCGCACTGTTTACTGGAGTAGAAAGCCTCTTTTGTTCTCCCAAGGGGCAGCAGCTGGCCTTACATTGCTGACCTCAGGATTAGTAGCCTGAGGCATAACCACTACCATCACAAGGGTTCCTCTAGTCATTGGCAGAAATTTGTATAGTATCTGCAAGTCCCAGGAGAACCGAGGAATTAAACCTGGGTACATTTGATTCCAAGTGAAAGGGAGGGGGAGAGAAAGAAAAGAACATGGCACTGCTCCTGAATCAATTCTGACTCAGTGGTTTCATAGAACAATGTAGAATTGCCCCTGTGAGTTCCCCAACTTATGATTTATGCAGATCGAGAGCCTCATCTCAGGTAGACTAACTGGTGGTTTGGAACAGCTGACCTTTTGGTTAAGAGCCTAATGTGTAACCAACCACTGCGTGACTAGGATGCCTAAATGAAATACAACCATGCATTTTGCAGAATACACAATGATTTCTTTTTATAGATTCTATAGATTCATTTGCTGTATTTACTTCACAATTAGAAATGCATTCTTCTCTATCTAGTTCTGGAAGCACTTAATGTGTTTACTTAGAAATTACAGCAATAGCTTAACTTCCTTTCCAGCTCATAGCACCTAACACAGTTTTGGACTAAGAGCAGCCATTAAATAAACAATTGATGATTAAAGTAATTGTTTCCATTGCTATTTCAACGCAGCAGGTTGTGGCACTTCTGATTATGCTTTAATGACTTTCTTTTAGACAATTTTATATATAATATGCCATCTTTGGTTACCATCCAGGGTTTTAAGTTTTTAAATATAAAGCTGTCAGCCAATCTCTCATCAAAAAGCATGCATTTGGCACTCTCAGAGTGTGTTATCAGAGCCTTCAACAATAATTTCCATTAAAATGTATTTTTCCCAAAATAGATGTAAATTTACTTGCTGGTCTAAACTTGCCTTTCCTGACAGATCAGCATTTTCCATACGTCCTTATGTAGACATTGACTGGAATCAGCGCATCGTTCTACATGATGTCACCTCGTTCCTCTGCATGTCCTTGAGATCCCTTTATCATCACGATCATTGTGCTGCATGTTCAACCTGATTAGTTTTTAGCTTAATGTGTTCATTTAGCTCACTGATAAAAGCCTCATTGTAGTGTTTTTAATACCTACAGCGCCTCTGTGATTTTGCACAAATTAATTGTTCTTTTGTAGCTATTTTAGCTTTTTAGTACTTTAAAGCTGTTACTGAGGAGATAGACAAGGGGGAACTGTGGTTTACAGCACGACAGCTTAATTTACATAGGTAATGTGAAGTGGAATGATGAAGAAATTAAACTGGAGAGGCGGGAGGTTGCGGGGAGAGGCTGCATGAAAAAAAAATTGTGTTTGACCTGCATGATTCAAGTGGAAATGTAACCTGGCTGAAACTACCCAAGGGATACCCAAGGGAATGTGGCCTTCACTTGTTTATTTAAATAATAGACTAAAATCTCATAGTTCTTTATAAATGCTGAAAGAAAGCAGGAGAAAAAGATGCATGATCTTAAGCAACATTCAATTTGAACTCAGGTACAGAGAAATCACTGACAAAGTTTAACTAGTGTCTGGAAAGTGGTAGAAGAAACACCCTCATCTAGGCTTCTGTCCAAGGTGGTCTGGGGGTGATGCGTTTAGCCTTGGGCTGCACACCTAAAATTCATCAGTTCAAACCAGAAGCAGCTCACAGGGAGCAGAATGAGGGAAATTGCTTCCATACAGATTCAGAAAGCCCCTGAAGCAGTTCCACCACGTCCTTTGGGACCCCAGGATTTGGAAGTGACTGAACACCAGCGGGACAGATACCACTCTGTGCATTTAGGAAAACAGAATTGGGCTTGTCTCAAATCACCTCCTGTGTCTGATGACTGTGGAAAATGGAATCCTTATATTTTCTGATTGGTGGGTCTCTGAAAAATCCTTTCTAGACTTCATCACCTCTGCTTCATACATTTATATCTTCCTAGAACTATATATTAAACTATATGGAATATTTTATACTTCATACTACCCATACCACTGCAAAATATCATGATACATTCTTTTTATTAAGCAAGCACAATTATTTATTCTCTAAATTTTCTGCTAAGAATAAAAAGAATAGGTTAAGGAGGCACATCACGTACTTTATAAACACTTGCAAAATACCTAAAGCAGCCCTGTTGGGGCGGTGGGGTTTGGCATCGGGTTGCTAACGACACGCTCTACTCCTACACATCTCCTCTGTAGGAGGAAGATGAGGCTAGCAGCCTCTGTCAAGAGGATCATTGTCAGAAATCCTGTGAAGGAGGACTGCTACTTGATAATACCATGACACTGGGAATGAGGGTGAAATATCATACATTACTACAAAATCAATATGGAAATACATAATTGAAAATATACAATAGAGGAGTTATTTAAAGATAGAGATAATTTATGGAAAATGTCTGCAATTACAGTTAGAGTAGCATGAAAACGTTACCTGTATCTCTGGGTGGTGTAATGAGTTCAGTGCTCGATTACAAATTGGAACTTTAATGGGTTAAGTCTTTGCAGCAGCAGCGCAAAAGTAAATCCTGCAAATCTGTAGCAGGCATGTCAATGTTACATTGCAATTATAGCGTAAACCCAAAGGGTCGCGAGTCAAAGTTGGCTTTATGGCAACATTTGATTTTCACTTGTTACTGGCTATACACACTTACTTTTTTGTGCTCCTACATTCATTTTAATCTTACGTGATGTTGTGAATGGTTGTTGCTTTACTGGCTCCAATTTCCCCAGTCATTCTGTTTTATGGAACAATTGACAATCAGGCAGACTCATACGGAACAAATGTGAGAATAAATGAAAAGTAATAGCCTTAACAACTCTGACTTTCCAATCCCGATTCTGCAATATCTGCTCTGGTTGTTGCTGGGTGCAATGGGGTCCGCACAGAGCAGTGGTTCTCAACCTTCCTCATGCCATGACCCTTTCATGCAGTTCCTCATATTTCGGTGGACTCCTGAGGAGAAGGTTATTTTCATTGCCTCCTCATAGCTGTAATTTTGTTTCTGTTATGAGTTGGAATGCAAATATCTGATATGAAGGATGTATTTTCATTGGAAAAATTGAACATAATTAAAGCATAGTGATCAATACCAAAACAATGTTTAACTACATAATGTGAAATATTGATTTCTAATGACAGATCAATGACATTTTATCTTGAAATGTGGTAACATAGGTGACAGTCTTAATGAAACAACAGTGAACTATGTGCTACATTTTGTAACTATGCGTAAAAAACCAGTATCAGTGTGAAGGTTGAGATAGCTTCTTTCACACCATATCAGGAATTCTCAGTGCAGTCTTTACAAGAGCACAGAGAAGATCATCTTCCACAAGTCTACTTTTGCATTTAGACTTGATAACCAACAAGATATAAAACACTGTTTCACAAAGAGACGTTGGAAATGGAGGAAGAAGATACAACACAGTGTCAGACACAACAGGATATAACTGCAGACACCTGATCCAGAATTTTGTAACTGGCCTTGTAGAGAAATAAGTTCTCCCTTCAGGGCTATTAATAAGTTTAATAAACTCCTCTTGTTCTGTCTCAGGAACACCTTCAACTTTGTCTCAAATCCTAAGGCCATCAGAAATGTGAGTTTTCCAATTTTCTTAGACAACCCCTGTGAGAGGGTAGTTTGACCCCAAAAGCGGTCATGGCCCATACATTGAGAATCACTGCTAAGGACCAACAAGGACCCTATGCACAACAGAAAGAAATATTACCTGACTTTGCCCTTTTCAAAATTGTTCTTATGGCTTAGCATTTGCTATAAGGTGCAAGTAATGAATTTGGCACTATTAATAATGCATTCAGTTTTTCATAATCTAGATATAGAACAACTATGCAAAGCACTATGGTAAGTTCATTAAGAAATTCCTGTAAAATAAATTTTAGATGTAATGTTATATCAAGTGGTTTCATTAATTTTTCTTTTAAAATCATAGCCACTTTTTACTAGCAAAAGTTATCCACATCCAGTAGTATCCTTATGAAAAATTCTGTGCTGTGATGATGTCTTGGATTGTCAAATAAGGGCAGTTTAAAAAGTGCTATGTGCATATATTTATTGTAAACAAGACATATTTAAACATGATCCTGAATCGCAAGTGCCTGCAGAAGAGCACTCTGAATAATAAACGTGTTTGGTCTTATTAGGATGCTTTCAAATAAAAGATACAATTAAACAATGATATCTTAAGGACCAATTAAGTTCAAGATAGAGAAGTAAGTTTAGAAGGTTATAGCTACTGTATTTTGAGCTTCCTAAGGAATAGTGTTGACTTGTTCTCTTGAATGCTGCACTAATTTTCCCTCCATAATAGAAATGTCCCTGTTATTTCTTCCAGAGTAGCAAAGGCTATTCACAAAATTGTCCTTGGGAAACCTTCAATGATGTCTCACTTCTGGACATGCCTTTTCAGATTTTTAGTGTTGTTGTGCCTAAAACTTGAAGAACATTTAAATGGGCAGGAATTGCCTCCCTGATAAATGCAAAAACTGGAGTCTGATGAAGTGTAAATCTAACAGCAAAATTCTTCAGGAAAAGAGAGATGGAAACATTACCTTCATGTGTGTATATACTTTAAAAGACTATATATATACATATATGTATACACACACATATATATACATACACAGAAAGGATAGAAAAATGAGATCATTGACTTCAGGTGTGGATATGCTGAGGTAAAGGATATCTTGGGCTTCTTATAGCTTCATTTTGTGATTGCTGTTTAATAAATATTTCTTTCATTTCATAGCAATACTTTTGACTTATCCTCATATATAAATGTCTTACTACTGATTAACTGCAAAAATAAATTTATAAAACAAGATGAAGTTTTGGCAAACTTTTTCCATCAAAGGCTGCATTTCAAATAATTTAAAATAGGCAATCCATAAAATCTTTCTCATAACTACTTAAATCTGCTATTTGTAACAAAAAAATATTAAATATAGTATGACTGACCAAATAAACAAGTGTGTGTTGGAAGAAGGGCAATCTGAAGAAGGCAGAACATAACTTTACCTCACGTTCTTTGGAAATAGTACCGAGTCTGACCTGTCCCTAGAGAAGAGCATGATTTATAATAAACCCCAGAGTTAGCTGAGAAAAGGAGGAAACTCAAGAGTACAGGTTGACACCGTTGCTGTGACAGCGGGCGGAAACACAGAAACAATTAGGATGATGGAAGAATATGGGGTAGGGTTCGATTTATGATACACAGATTTGCAATGAGTTGAAAATGAATGCACTGCACTTGGCTTCAAATTTGTGTGAAAACTACTACTACATCTAACAAAAGGCTTATTGACATGTTTCAATAAAACTTTATTTACAAAAATGTGCAGGCCATATTTGTCTTAGAGGTCTTAACTTGCTGATCTCATGAGGAACTTCAAACAAGCCATGGGAAATTTAATTTAAAAGAAGTTGCTCATAGATTGTTTGATTTTCATATTATTTCTCATTATTTGAGAGGCAATAGAAGTTTCTAACTAAATACCAAATGGTAAAGTAAGATAAAGAAATAACCAGTTTACAAATTGAACTGGCTGACAATCTTAAAAATATAAGAGTTTTCTATACAATAACTAACAAATAAAGAGCTTTTTAATTTATTAATAAAAATATAAGCATTTCTGATATTGTATGCAATATTTGTAGGTAACATATCTTCATTTGTTACATTTAAGTACTTATAAATCAATCATGTCTTAACAGTATTAGAATAAAATGCTGATAAATTATTTCATGTCTGCTTTAAAATTAGATTGATTTCCTGTAATAATAAAAATGTCCTCAGTCTTTGATATTTTGCATTTAACAGGGTCCCTTATTTCATATGTGCTTATAGAAATTTGGTACAATATGTTTATTTAATATGGCTTTTGAGGCACCAGGATTGTACTTCTCCAAAAATAGTTTGTTGGGCAGTCTTCTCAAGGATTGCTTTTTTTATGTGGTTGTTGTTTTTTCATTTATCTGCATAAGCAGTTTACAAGTCTTGGTTTGGTGTACTATTGGAATATATGGATTAGAATCTACCCAATAGAGCTTATTGTTTATTATCCATACGAGGGATCTATTAATTTATGAAAGGGTCAACTTTCAATGTCACACATTTTCAAGAGTTTTCCTCTACAAGTGGCTAATTTCAGGAAGTGCTTTAGGGAAACTCTTGAGCAACAAGAATCATGGAATAAGTATGTTCTTTGGATTGGGGTTCCTGTATTGAACATTTCCTAGATCCATATTAAAAAGCAATAACATAGCACTAAGTACAAAATATTGAGCACCATAGCAGCTGCCTACAAACAAAGAAAGTAAGGGAACAGTTCAAGCTGTAAGAACCATGAAGTTAGCTGCCAATGCCCTGTTGAACTCACAGAGCAACTGGGCATTTCTTTGGGGGAAGATTGTCATTGGAACAGGGAACACTAGGAAGTGAAAGCAGTCACAGTCCAGGCCCATCCTAAGGATGCCTAATCAAAGCAAACAGGATCATAGAGTTTCATCTGGTCTCCCTTTGGAAGGAGACTGACGTCTGACTGGATTGACTACTGCAGCCTGAGGTGGTCAAGAGCAAACCTGTGGTGAGGACTGAAAAGTTGTCGAGCAAGACTTGAGCATGCACAATAAAAGGGTTGCCTCTAAAACAGCTTTGCTTTGTAGATAGCTAAAACACCAGCCTAAGACTAACACTGGATCCATGAGATCCCACAATTGTTTATTGAATGCTGTAAGAGTAAGCATGGGGTCATGTGTAGTTTTGCTTTAGAGAAGCAAAATGAATGACATTGCTATATACATACAGAAAGAAATTTATATCACGAAATGAATTTTAGAAATAGGTGAGTCCAGTCCAGTTTAAGTCAGGTTTCTTCTGGTTCATGGACCCTGATGAACAGGAAGCAAGATTAGAAAGCAAAGTCAGAGGAGACACAGACTAACAGTTGCATAGAGTCTGCTGACAGACCCTCAGATCAGGTGGCACAGCAGGAGATGGAGGAACCAGATGCAAGACCCAGATCTGGCAGAATGCAAAAGGCCACAAAAGATCAGCTGTGTTGGGTCTCTGTCTCCTATCTAAGAAGCTACAGGCCAACAAGTTGTCAACAGGTGGTAACCAGATTGGTGGGTTGGGCTCTGCCTACACTCTTACCCAAGATTGTCTGGTTAGCAAAGTGAGATTGTCTAGTTGTCTTCAGAGAGAGAGAGAGAGAGAGAGAGAGAACCAGAGCACCCCTGCCCCAAACTGACCACTCACATGTTGACAGAGGTTGACAGCTCAACCACTGACACGCAGTAAATGGTTCTGGGCTATTAAGAAAGGGAAAATGGGACCACTTTTGCACGTAAATAATTTGCTCTCCTTTGATATTAACAAGGGCACACATAGGGGTAGAGGGCACCAAACAAAAACCCAACTCACCACCATTGAGTCAATGTCGACTGCCAGTGACCCTGTCGGACAGAGTAGAACTTCCCTTTTGGGTCTGGGACACTGATACTCTTTACGGGGGTAGAAAACCCCTTTTCTCTTCTGAGGACTGGCTGGCGGTTTTGAGTGGCTGATCTTTTGCATCTATAGATAAAAATAGGAGGCACTTTCAATCGATAATGCTGTGAAACGCCTTTGTGTGTGCAACTCATGGGTCACACTACATAGTTTTCAGTATAGCAGTCTCATTATTGCTTAGGATTTAAACTGTATGGCATGTGTAAATGCATATATATGAATACAATTTAAACATTCTCACCTCACCACCTACCTAACCCATAAAACATTTTTACATGGCCCCAGCCCCTGCATACTTGTGCAAATCTGAAATACAAGCTTAGCCTGCCCGTACAGCAACTGCACTTTACCTTAACCATAAGAAGAGCTCGATTCTAGCACCCTTCCCCTTGTCGTAGGTGCTAAAAGTCTTAAAGTAATATTAGTTGGTGAATGTGTTGATTCATTAGTTTCTAAATTCAAATAAATTCTGTGGTGGATGATCACAGTAGTAATCACAACCATGAATCAAAACATCTCCTTATATAAGATATTACCAAGTGATTAATATTTATTTCAACACTCATATATCAAACCTGAAGTAATATATGTGATTTTTAATGAACAGTTGTGTTGCCTCTGTTTTACAGTAATGGGAATGTTTAAAGGATATTCATTTGTTCATTTTAATTTTCAGTAGTTATTCTTAAATGAAGAAGCTTCAAAAATGATAAAGAATGGAAATAAAAGATAATGAAAATTATGCACAGTCTTCTTGAAGCCCCTTGGTCCATATCTGATAAGTTAGCATTTATTTCAATGGTGGTGACTGGAACTTGAAAAATGGTATTATATTTTTGTTTATTCTGTATGTATCTTTATATTGGTTTATTTGGAACCTATTACCTATGGAGGGGGTCATTACCATCTTTCAATATAATGCAATGAAATACATCATAGCCATTTTTTTGGCATCTCACGAAATTGCATTTAATCCTATGTGATAAGCGTGCTGTGGCTAGGTGCTCTCAAGTCTACCCTATGTCATCATGACTCTAAATACAGAACTCCAATAATGGCATCAAACTGCTCAACTGAAGAACAGATGGAGTTTGATGTAGGGATCCTAGTCAAGGCCTCTGACACATAGAGGACAATCATAATTTGGAATCAGCACAAAGGAAGCAAACAACTAAAAGGGAAAGTTTGCAAATTAAAGGTTGGTTAATACTTTAACTTTAAACTTGGAAATAAATAACATTTATCAGTCTTTATGTTTTGAGTTGGCTTTTATTCCTATATGTAGATTGTAAGTTTCATAGGTCTACAATGTTTACTTTTACCTCACTACCAGAGCACTAAAGAACAAAAGCAAGATTTTCCAAAATGTATTCAAACGCTTGGTCAGAAAGATAGCGGAGTGAAGTTTGTTGCCAAGTACCATGTAGTCTGTTCCAACACATCGCCAACTCAGGTCTACAGAACCAATCACTGCCCAATCCTGAACCATCCTCACGAATGGTCCTATGTCAGAGGTCATCGGTGCAGCCCTGGTGTCAGTCTTTACTCTCACTAGCCTAATATATTTCTCTGGGGCTTGGGTTCTCTTGCCACCCTCACGTCAGAGGAGCACTCTGGCTGTATTTATTCCAACAGAGAAAGCTTTTCCTTTTAATGGACCATGGTATTTTCAATATTCATTTTTAACACCATAATTTAAATGCATCTATTATTGTCTTCTTTATTAAATGGCCAACATTCACGTATATACATGGAAATGGAAAATATCATGGCTTGAGTCATGGACACTTAGTCCTCAAAGTAACATCCATGCTTTTCAATAATTCTCAAGAGGTCTTTGGCAACAGTTTTACCGAATGTAGCTGTGGCAGTCATCTGCAATATGTTAATTTTATAATTGAAATGTAGGGGTGGAGTCTGGCCTGTTAATCAGGAGAAAGCCATTGAGAAGTTGATGAGGCCTCTCTGTTGCATGGCTTTCACCTGAGACTCCTGGGAAATCTCGCGGTATTTCCCTCGTGAAGATGAGAAGCTATCTTCCCCAGTTGTTGGGAGTTAGTTTCAGAGATGATTAATCACAGGCAACACAGAATGGCAGTGACTGGGAGGCTGGAGTAGCCGGTGGAGAGACCACACGGCTTTGCCCTGATGGAGCTGGACCTCTGAGGCTGGAGTGGCATGCTGTTGATGGACCTGAGCCCTGGAAGTGAGGAGCCATGGGGAGACCCCTGCCAGCGCCAGAATTCTGCACCCACTGACCTGTGACTTCCTGAGTCGGAAGCAGACTTTATAGACAGATTTCGGGCAAATGGGTTAATATTGGACTTAGAACTTTGCACTGGACTGGATTGGGATGCCTTCTTAGGGTCACATTTCTTTTGTATAGAAACCCTTTCCTTATACCTATATGCATGCCTCTGAAATTTGTTCCTCTAGTCTCTCCGGACTAACTCAGTAGCATGCCCTTTGATGTCTTGACTGCTGCTTTCAGGATCATTGATTATGGATCCAAGCAAGACAGAATCCTAGACAGCTTCAACTTTTTCTCCATTTTTAATGATGTGACCTATTCATCTGATTATGAGGAGTCTGGTCCACTTTCCACTGAGTTATAATTCATATTGAAGCAAGCAAACCTTAATTTTCACCAGCGAGTGTTTCAGTTCCTTCTATCTTTCATCAAGCAAGGCTGTGCCTTTGGCATTTGTAAGGTTGTTAATAATCCTTTCTGAAAACCGAATGCCACATTCTTATTCATATATTCCATCATCCTTGATAATTTGCTCCACGTATAGAATGAATTAGTAGGGTGAGAACATACAACCCCCTTGCACACCTTTCCTGATTGTAAATGATACAGACACTTTTGTTCCAAAGCACCCAATTGCCTCTTTATCCACGTACACATTTCTCAGGAGCACGATGAAGTGTTCTGGATCACCCATCTTCTCAAGGCTTTTCATAGCTTGTTGTCTTTCACATAGTGGAATCACATAGATAATGAAGCACAAGTTAACATGCTTCTATATTCTATGCTTTCAGCAAGATCTATCTGACGCCAGCAATGATATGTCTCATTCCTTGTCCTCTTGTGAATCTGGTCTAGACTTTGACAGCTCCGTAGCCATGTACTACTGCAACTATTGATGAATGACCTCAAACAAAATTATACTCACATGTGGTATCAATGATATTGTTCTGTAATTTGAACTTTTGAGCATTCTATTGAAACCGAAGGTCACACGTATGAGAGCAAGCACAATATAATTTTGCAAAACAAAGGACTTTTTCATAACAAATTCTTTTTTAAAAACAAAAAGTGATTATACACATGTCCTGTCCAAACTGAATATATAGAAATCATGTTTACTACATTTTTTGGAAGAGATAATGAAGAAGCTCAGTATCAGCAGCAAAACTCAGGCCAGGCTCATATATAAATCAGGGCAAAATAAAGGTCAGGATAAGGCTGAAAGAAATGAAGACAAGCCTACAAGAGCAACAATATGACTTTGAGTCTATCCTACCTGTATTTCAACACCATTTGGATAATAGATTTGATGCATTGATCACTTATGACAGAATAGCTGATGAGCATGGAAAGGCATTAAGAACATCTTCACAAACAAAGAAAAAGGTCTTTAAAAGTTATACAGAAAAAGAGATATACAGAAGAACCTTACACTATTTGTAGGATTTTATATTGTTATTAATATTGTATTCTTTCATGTACGTCTACATGTTGGATATTGTATTCTTTCATGTACATCTACATGTTGATTTTGTTCATTGTTTTCTTTTGCTAGCTTCATTATAGGATGCCCTTTTTTTGAGTATGTTATTTTCTCTATAGGTCTATCTGGATGGGGTGGGATGGATGGGTGGTCTAGGGGTGGGGATGATGACAGGACTGATAGTACTGGGGTAGATGGAGGGGGTGGGGCTATTGGTTGATCAAGGGATGGGGGGAGTAGCATGTCATTCAGAATCGGTGGCGGGGTGGGTGTGGAAGGTCCAATAGGGAATGATTAAGATTGATGTAGTAGAGAGACAATATTGAAACCCAAATGGAGGTTGAGTGTGATGGTGGGACGGGAGGAGGTATAAGGAAATATAGAAAAGAACTGGGGAGTAAGGGGAATTTATAGATGTTAAATAAAGGCATATACATTGGTACATATATTCATATTATGAAGGGGAATAGATCTATATGCATATACATATAGGCTTAGAACTAGTACAGCAGATGGGCATGGAAACTTCATTAGGTACTTCTTCAGTTCAGGAATATTTTGTTCTATTAAATTGGCATTCCATGAGTGCAGCTCCCTGACACTATCACAGAAAATAAATGCTTGCATAAGCAAATGTGGTGAAGAAAGATGATGGTGCCTGGCTATCAAAACATGTACATCTGGGGTCTTAAAGGCTTGAAAGTAAATAAGCGGCCATCTAGCTCAGAAGCAACAAAGCCCACATGGAAGAAGTACACCAGCTTATGGGACCAAGAGCTATCAAAGGGATCAATTATCACTTTCAAGAACTAATAATTACAACATTATATGCTCACTTTCCTGACATGATTGCTGACAACAAATATGTGCATAAACAAATGTGGTGAAGAAAGCTGATCATGCCTGGCTATCAAAAGATGTGCGTCTGTGGTTTTAAAGACATGAAGGTGAATAAGTGGCCATCTAGCTAAGAAAAAAGCCCACATGGAAGAAGCACAACAGTTTGTATGACCATGAGGTGTCAAAGGTATCCAGTATCACGCATCAAAAACCTAAAAATATATCATTATAAGTGAGTTCAGATTGGGGACCCAAAGCCCATCAATAAGTGAAGAGAAATCCTCTTACAGAGGGGTTGTAGCAAGGAGATGAGCCAGTTTAGGTGTAGTATAGTAGCAATGAAATGTTCTCAATTGCTTCCTCCCACCGACTATCATTATCCCAATTTTGTCAGACAGATTTGACCAGACCAGGGGATACACATTGGAGTCGAAAATGTGGAAATTTAGGATAGATAATCCCTTGAGACTAGTGGGGAGTGGTGACACTGGGAGGGTGAAGGAATGGTGGAGTAGAAAGGGGGAACAAATTTCTCGGATCTACATGTGACCTCCTCTCTGGAGTGTGAACAACGGGGTGGGGGGTGAGTCAAGTGACATATTAATGTAAGATATGAAGAGATAATAACAATTTTTAAGTGATAGGAAATTCATGAGTGAGGAGAAGGGGGTAGATATGGGGAGTTAGAATTAAAAAATAAAGAACTAGAGGAAAGAGGGGAAGAGAAGCTTATGGTGGAGGGGGTTCAAGAAGATAACGTAGATGAATGTGGCAACATTTGTACAAATATGGTTAATATGAATGGTGTATTAAATGTTGTAAGAGCGCCCAATAAAATCTATATTTAAAATATACATAAAATATAAGATCTGGGTTCTTAAAGGTTTGAAGATAAGCAGTCATCCAGCTGAGAAGCAACAACCTGTGTGACCACTAGACTCTGAAGGGATCAGGTAGCACACATCAAAGAACTAAAACCTATATCATTATAAATGAGGGGGAGTACAGATTGGGTGAAAAGTCCATATGGTGAAGTGACATCCCCTTACAGAAGGGTCCTGCGGAAGAGATGAATCAGTAAGTTTACAGTGTAGCAAAGATGAAATATGCAACTTTCCTTTAGTTCTTAAATGCCTCCTCCCTCTCACTATCATATTCTGAATTCTGCCTTAAAATCTTACAAATTAGACCATAGGATGTACACTGGTACAGATATGAACCAGAAACATGTGGAATCAAGGACAAATGTTCCCTGTAAGTCCAGTGGTGAGAGGAATGATACCAGGAGAGTGGAGGGAAGGTAGAGTTGAAAGGGGGAACCAATTAAAAGGATCTACATGTAGCCTCCTTCCTGGAGTACAGACAACAGGGAAGTGGGTGAAGAGGCACATCAGACAGTGTACAATATGATAAAATAATAATAATTAATAAATTATCAAGGGTCCATGAGGGAGGAGGGAGTGGGAAGGGAGTGGAAAAAAGAGGAACTAATACCAAGGGCTTACGTGAAAAGTAAACATTTTGAGAAGGATGATGGCAACAAATGTACAACCGTGCTTTGCATGTAATGAATGTATTTACAGATTGTGATGAGAATTGTATGAGCCCCCAATAAAACTATTCAAAAATATGTATACAGAAAAAATCAAAATGGATATCAAAAGAGATTATGAAATTTGCTCATAATCTTAGAGTAGTTAAAGCAAATGGAGAAATGATGATATGAGTTTTCTGAATAGAAAACTTTTAAAAGCAGCTCAAGAATACAAAGTCAAGTATTATAATGGATTGCTAAAAAAAACCAACAATGGAGAATTAGAAAACTAAGAAGGATAAAAATACCCAGCATATTTTAAAGTGAAAGAATTAAAGAAAATACAGAAACCTAGAGTTGAATATCAAACAATTTTATATGCACAATATTGAATGATGCGGGAAGCATCAAAGGAAAATGGAAAAATATAGCCACTGTACCAAAGAGATCTAGGTGGCATTCCATTCTTCCAGGAAGTAGCATATGAGCAAGAATCAGTGGTGTTGAAGGAAGATGCTCAAGCTTCACTGAGGGCATTGGTCAAGAAAAAGGAGCTGCAAATTGCTGGAAAACTCATTAAATCTTTAACAAGTTATTAAAATAGTAATAAACACTAGTAAACATTTGAAGAAGCACTGAAAGCACTCACTTGTCGATGCCAGTAATTTTGAAGACAGCTCCTTGGACAACTGACTGTCCCCATTTCAAAGAAAAGTGAGTGAAGAAGCAAGGCTAAATTTAGAAATTACTTTAAATTGTGATGCTGTTGTTAGGTGGCATTGAGTCAATTTCCTTTAGCTGTAGTTTGATATGAAACACAGTGAAACGATGCCTTGTCTCTGCCCCAGGCTCACAATTGTTCTAAGCCACTGTTTCAATCCTCTTTTTACTGTCCCTCCACTGTATTAAACATAAGGCCCTCCAGAAAATTATCTGTCCTACTATGCCCAAAATATGTGGTTCGCTTTTGTCATCCTGGCCTCTAAGGAACACTCTGACAGTACTTCTTCCAGGATAGATGTGTTTGTTCCTTGTCAGTCCATTATATTTTCAATGATCCCTTAATGCAAGAATATTAATTCTTTTTTAGTATTCCTTATTCAAGATGCAAACTTCACAGGCATACGAGAAAATTGAAAATATCATGACTTGGGTCAGGCACCTCTTTGTCTTCAAAAGAGCATCCCTTTTTTTAACACTTTAAATAGACCTCATGCAGCAAATTTACTCAATGCAATGCATCCTTTGATATTTTTACTACTTCTTCCATGAGTTTTGATTGTGAAGTCAGGCAAGAGTAATCCTTAAAAAGTTCAATATTTTGTCTTTTAGATGACGATCACTAACACTTTTTTATCCTTTGACGCATAGCCAACCACATTATTTCACAATTCAGTTTAATATGTTTACATGGTCCATGACAGCCATCACTCCCATCCATGCTCTGAATCCCAGTTGTGTGGCCATTCCTCTGATGCCATACCTAGTTCTGGACACTTGAGGCTCACTGAGCAGTGATCTCAGGTCCAGAAGATCCTTCCTACTGCTTCTTTGAAGGCTCGTTTTATACACCAAAGGATGGCATCCTGAGGACTTTTGTTTCTAATTACTCACAAGTGAATCCTCTCAGATTTTCCTCCGCCTTCTTACCAAACCCAGGCAGGCAAAGTTAGTTTGTGGGGAGTTAGTGAGAGACAGCCTTAGAAATCCAATATAGGATAATAATGAGTCACAATTGACTCGATGGATTGCAGTAAACTTCACAAAAGCTTCCAGATTAAAACAGATTAGGAAAGCCAGATGATGACCTTCTGAAATTCAGCAAACGCAATTCCTATAGAGCACAAATGAGAATAGTCTGGGCTGAAAAATAATGGCAAAGGGTAAGGTTCAAATTGAAGTTCAGTTAATATTTTTATCTAACTATATTACAAAAAATAAATTGCATTTACCCAAGTTTCTGTTTTGATTGGGTTTTCATTACTATGTGTAGAATAGAAGCAGCAAGCTGCCCCCAAAATATTGTGTCAATCCATTTTGACAAGGGTCTTCTGCTTTATTTTGCTGCACCTCTCTTTTCTAAGCTTCACTTGATCCAAATCAAAAGTAGGCTAATAATGGCAACACCATACAGTTTTATCCAGCACTAGCTATTTCTGCATCATTAAATTATTGTATCTTTCTGTATACCCATTAGAATGATTACATATATTATTCTGGAATAAGTGGAAAAGCATTATTGCTCTGATATAATATCAAGTAGTAATTTATAATAATAGTAAGAGTAATGGGGAATTTTATCAAGCATTTATTAGGCAGTGGATATTTTTTGAAACTCAAGGCTACACTTTAATTTTGTGAGTAGTGGGTATGTGCTATCCAGCTTTGAATCTTATATTATATTGTATTGTGTAATGTGTTTTGTCCATCTCAGTAAAGCAAACAAATCCCAATGTATTTTAATGTTTTTCTGTAATATAGTAGAATTAAAACTTCATTGCCTTCCAATCAAATCATAAGCGATGCAGTAATCATGTATTAATTTAGCAAGTTCATTTTTCTATTACACTGTTTTGACACAAAGTTATTGTATTCATATTTCCATAGCATCTGAGGTCAAATTAAAAGGGATGCAAAAGTAGTTACAATGAACACCTCGGGCAAAGAACAAATGGAGTTTGACTATTTGATTTCCTCATAGAGGATTTCTATTCTGACACACATGGTGTCTCATTAAAATTTGGAAGAGACACAACAGAAACTAGCTACAACAAAAGGTAAGCTTAAAATGGAAGTTCAGTTCATATTTTAATCTGACTTTACTATATAAAATAAATTGAATTTATCTTCGGTTTTTATATGACTTTTATTCCTACATGTAGAAGGTAAGCTTCATGGACCCACCCACTGTATTTATTTTTCATAAATACTAGAGCACTATATGACAAAAGACATCTCTGCTCCAAAATTTATTCAAGTGCTTAGTGTAAAGATAATTGAGAGAATAAGAAACTCTGCATTTCAAAATGAGCCTAGTGCTGCCAGTAGGTGTTGTTGAGTCACTTCCAAGTCATAACAACCTATGTGAGTCTGGGTTGACGAGAGAAACAAATCCAGGGAGACACTCATTTGCATATAAGAAAGAACTTTATATCTGTGGCGGTCCTGTGCTTATGTTAATTTCATGATTGAGATGCAGGGGTGGAGTCTAGCCTGTTAACCTGGAGATAGCCATTGAGTAGGCAATAAGACCTCTGTGTGGGCAAGTCTTTCTCCTGAGACTCCTGGGAAATCTTGCGCTATTTCCCTTGTGAAGATGAGAAGCTATCTCCCCAGTTGTTGGGAGTTAGTCTCAGAGAAGGTTAATCACAGACAAGACAAGATGGCAGCATCTGAGGAGCTGGAGAAGCCACATGGCTAGGCCCTGATGGAGTCAGACCTCTGAAACTGGTGACGCCATTTGGAGACTCCTGCCAGCGATGAGTTGCTTCTGCTACCATGGGATGCTGTTGATGAACCCTGAGCCCTGGAAGTTAGGAGCCATGGGGAGACCCCTGCCAGCGCTGGGATTCTGCACCCACTGACCTGTGAATTCGAGTCAGAAGGAGGCACTATAGACTGGTATCAGGCATATGGGCTAATATCGGACTTAGGACTTTGAACTGGACTGTGTTAGGATGCTTTCTCAGTGTTCCATTTCTCTTGCATATAAACCTTTTCCTTATATTCATATGCATGTCTATAAAATTTGTTCCTCTATTCTACCCAGACTGACAGAATATCAAAGGGCAATTAATAAAACACCCCAGCCCTGTCAAGATCAAGTCCATAAGTCCAATATTACACCATATGTCAATTTTAGTCCATAAATACCTCTTTAGACTCATGCGGTCATGCAATGAATCTGAATGCAGGAAGATCACAGGCCAGAGGGTAGGAAATCTTGTGGATCCAGTGACAGTAGAAGCATCTCAATGTTGGTGTAAGTCTCCAGGTGGCACCTGCAGTTCTGGAGCTCTGGCTGCATAGTTTGTGCACTGTGGCTTGTCAGCAGGAAGATGAAGTAGAGAGGTTTCTCCCCTCTAGAAAGAAATACGAGAGTCCTCGGAATCCTCAGAAGAAGGCTGTGCCCACAGGGAGGCCTCACTGGCTATAATCTGAGAGATAGACTAGCCTCCATTCCTTCACAAGTTGACAAGATGTTATGTAACTGCCGCACTACCCTATGTACAACACAATGACAAGTTGTCTTATTCTGCTCCATCTTCACAAATGCTCTCATATTTCCACCCGTTGTCATAAGCACTATGGCAATCCTTTTGTCAAATAGTCTCCTTTTTCAGCTGTGTCTAACAAGCATGAGGCACTTCTCCAGGGATCCGTCCCTCGAGAACATGTCCAAAATAAATGAGATGAAATCTCACCATCCTTGCCTCTAAGGAATATTCTGACTTCTTCAAAAACAGATGTGTTTGTTCTTTTGGGAATTGAAGGTACTTTTACTATTTTTCATCAGCACCATAATTGAAATACATCAAATCTC
>PVJH01011328.1:0-56460 GCA_004026705.1 Nesogale talazaci
TGCAACCCTCCTGGATCATTTCAATGTATCCCCCCTGCCCCCTGGGGGCAATATGGCCCACTTTAGGAAACACTGCTTTAGACACAGCTCCTTAAATTTTATGGGTAAAATCCCCTTTTGGGATCTGGGAAAGAGACAAATTCTGGTTCAGCAGGTTGGCTGAGTCCCAAGCCGTCTTTGTCAAAACGCCCAGGTGCTGGGAGCCTCCCGTCCAGGGCCGCCTCGCGAGCGGCCGGCACTTACTGATCAGGTTGGATGTGATGGGAGAGAGCCTCTCTTTGGTGGTGAGGTCATTCAGGCTTTTCACTTTAATAGAGCGCTTTACATGGGGATTCAGAATCGCAAGAGCCACTTTGGGGTCCTTCAGAAGTTGCTAAAGCACACACAAAAAGCATTTCTTAAACCTTTTAAGGCATCCACAAAACACAAAGGGGTACCCAAAAAACCCCAGAATGTTCCAAAGCACTGTATTTGATTTTTTTTTTACAAAACAATCTTATCACCATCAAAGGCACACGGGACAAGAGAGGCATGCTGCTTTTTGCCCCAAACTGGCACAATGAGATGGCTGCATGAGCGGGTATACTGTCTTGGTGGCAAAACCAGTCCTTCAGCTGCCATAAATCGGGCCTTTTTTGGTCACACAGTTTTACACCATTTTTCCAGAACCTCTAAATAGAAAGCCTGATTAACAGTGTGACCTAGCAGAACAAACTCCAAATGCATGAGTCCATATTTTATCGGTCTAAAAAGTAAACTGTACAATCTTAATTTTTTGGAAAAAAAAAAGGGAGGGAAAAACATGAAGCTTCTTCAACTTATTTTTGCTCATTAGGATAGCTTTTAGGAAATGGAACTGTCCAAAGACTCCTCCCACTTCCATGAGGTTCACAACCTAGGCAGGCTGTGGTGAGGTGGCTGCACCCTCCTTGGGACAGGCCCCCCCACAAACAACCCCCGACTGTAGGCGGTTGGTTGCTGAGTGTGCTGCCTCATGCACAGCCCGGCCCGAAGAGATATACAAAGACATTGCTGACACCGCCAGCATCATCTCCAGGGGCCAGAATCCCGGGGTGTGGGGGGTGTACAAATGACTGCACGCTAGCTGAGAGGTTGGAAGTTTCAACCCAATTCCAGTGCCCCGGGGCCTGCTTCTGGAGTCACAGCATGAGTACGTCTACGGAGCCATGCCACAGGCTGAGCAGCTACATGACAACTAGCAGGAGCAGCAGCGCTCAGAAGTCACAGGGAGGCGGTGAGACCTGCGCGTGCAGCCCCCAGCCAAGACCACGCTGACTCGATTTTGTTCGCACTCTGACGTCTCGACTCAGAACTAAGCACAGCTTTTGCCACTGGGATGCTCCGAGGATCAGGTCAGAGTCCCCATGTAGGCCCGTCAGTTATGTACAACTGCCACTCTTTTTGTTGTTTTGTTTTCTAAATCATTTTACTGAGGACTCTTAGAGCTCTTACCACAATCCATCCATCTATCCATTGTATTAAGGATGATTGTACACATGTTGCTATCATTAAAAAAAAATCATTTTATGGGGGGCTGGGACATCACTTACCACAACACACACAAGCATATCCTGTGCCAAGCCCCTGCGCCTGCCTGCTGTGGTCATCATTCTCCAAACCTCTGCTCTTCCACTTGAGCCCGTCATGTCGGCTTATCCTTCCCCTCCCCGAGCCCCCGTCCGTCACTGCCTCTCTTTAATTACTCTGCTAGCACCGCTCTGAGCTCTTGATTGGAACCCTAATGCCACCTTATCTGTGGCAGCAGGTTAACAAGCTACCTGTCTTAAAACATTTTTTTTAAGCAACATGTTTTTAAGAATTGACTTTAATTCCATTTTTTAAATAAACGTTTTGAAATCCCCTCCATATTTTGATGTTATGCCTATATCGCTCACCCTATCTGAAATCTTGGTTGCTAGTACTAATATCCTTATACAAGGGGGCTTTAAAAAGTTTGTAGAAGAATGCTAATTGAAATAATAGAATTTTCCCACAAACTTTTCAGATGACCTTCAAATGTACAGACTATTTTAATATGTATGCAAGATTTAAAATAGCTAACTTATAAGGTTGCATATATAGCCCACGCCCAAGGAAGACGAACAACTGAAATGTAGGTGAAGGGAGACAATGGACAGTGTAAGACACAAAACAACAATAATATATCATTGATTCATGATTCATTGATTCATGATTCATGAGGGTAGCAGAGTGGCGGAGGGAGGGGCAAAGAGAGAAGCTGATACCCAGGGCTCAAGTAGAATGAAAATGTTTTGGAAATGTTGGTGGCAACATATGTACAAGTGTGTTTAATACAACTGAATGACAGATTGTCATATGATTTGTAAGAACCCCCCCCAAAATGATTAATAAAAATAAATAAAACAGCTAATACCTGCCAACACAGTAAGAATATACTCAGAGTTTGGAACATTTTGTTGGTTTTTTTTGCAGTATTTTCCCCCTCCAGATGTGACTTCATTGGGGACGCATACTTAGGTAATGAAAAGACAACACTTCGAATGCACGGAATGACCAGGAGGCTACTTACTGCCACTCTCAACAACTCCTTTTCCACTTGGTCCAGTTTATTTTGTTTAGAGGCAGCAGAGTAAAGGGCAGTGGCATAGCGACCTTCAACACCATGGATTTGAACAGGCGGCTTTAAAACAAGGGCGGGGTAGAGAAGGCCAAAGAAAAGCCAGCTGAGATGAGCTTATCATTTCCAACATTCACTTTTTAGCATAACACAACTCAAGCATTTTATTAAAGAAGTAGCCTAAATGGCGATTCTTAAACACACTATGGCTGCTTTTTCGGCCAGGCCATTTAATCTTTGAGCCTCCAATTCCTCATCTATAAATAAAATGAGCTATTGAGAAGCCGGTGTTTGAAGTCCCTTCCCATTCTAACTTGCTAGGACTTGATGATTCCAACTCAGAGATGTCCGTACACTTCCTTTGCATTCAGTAACTACTAATTCCAGGCATAGGAACTTCCAAACATTGACAGAAGACAGTTTTGCACATGTTAAAGCGAGGAAATGTTGCATCACTGCCCTGGTGGGAGTAGGAAGCCCACCCTTGCTCCTGGAGAGCTGCTGCTGGATTTGCACCATCAACCCCGTGGGCTGCAGTCTTGCACACAACCACGACGCCACCAGGGCTCAGCTGCCTACTCTTGTGCACTTCATGAACACCGGGCACTCTACCTTACAGAGGCGTCTCATTAATGCTGGGTTTACTGGAGTCCTTTGCATTTGCGTAGTTCCTAATCCTTGAATCGTTTCCCACAGCAAACCACGGATGTGTTTCAGCACCTGAGCACAGGTGCAGGACTGTGTGTCTATTTTTCTCTATGTGATCGTGGAGTTAGCTCAGGCTTTTGAGTGAGACTTTTTATTCCAGTATCAGCTGTGAGATCAAGTCGAGTGATCTTCGGCCAAGTTTCCCTACTGTCTCAGTTTCTCCTTTTGTAAAAGGGAAATAATGGCTACTCCTCATCACTGTTAAATGACTTAAAGACGCTTGCACGTGCAAAGGTCAGGCCTGGGCCTGTCATGTATCAGATACTCAATGTTGTCCCTAGATTACACTTCATCAGCCCCATTTGAGCCCCACACACCAAGGAGAAAAGACTGAAACAGACTCGCTCTGACCTGCGAGTCCAATTACAAAAGAATATACACCAACATACCCTCACAAGCTTGGCAAATGGCCTGATCACAGATGTACTGAAGCATCGCACCTTCAAAACAAGAAAAGAATACAGACCAAATGAGGTTACTTGAAGGATTTAACCCAAAAGTACATTCTACACTTAACCCAGTAATACAGTTTTAAATACACCTTTTACATGATTAGTCCGATGCTTCTTTGTACTGTCACATTGATTACAGGGGGATGAGCTGCTCTTTATTACCGGAGAGTCCAGTTCCCCAGTAAGAATCAGCTCAAGTTGAGAAATCACCTCACAGCTCCCTAGCTTGTTGGGAACAGACTGAGGCGAGCACACGGGTATGAGAATACACTAACTTTGTTACACAGCTCACTGCAAAAACAAATTGGGGGAGGGGGTGGGGATATTTCTAAACTTACTGTCTTCAGCAGTGTTTGGATAAAATCAGTCAAGATTTGTAAGAGATGTACCTTCTTAGGGACCCGAATGACATCTCAAAGACTCCGTGGAGCATAAACCGAGTTTGAACTAAGAAGAGGCTCTATTTCTGGTCTGTTAAGGGGCAGAGGTGGAGGGGCAAAGATCATGACCTAGCAGTGGAAACAATGCGCCATCGGTCCTGAAATTTAAAATCACGGTAAGATGGGGCTCTAATGCACAGTCCCCATCCGTCCGCTCTGTGGAAGGGCGCATCATGGGAACGTTCCTGGCTCGTTACCTCTATAAAAATGAGAGGTGCTTTACAAAAATACTCCTTAGCACTGTTGGCTACCCCGGACAGTGTTTAACACGACAGTAAAGAAAGATGACGACTTCGCAGGGGCCCCACGTTCTTTCTTCGGAATCCCGGGAAGCCGGGCCACTCTCTTCCGCGCCCCGCAAGCCAGCGGCTCCCGAGGACTGGGCTCGGAGGGGTCAAGGACGCGCACGCGCAGCCCTCCACCCACCGCCCCAGGGGAAAGGCAGGGACACCCAGCCGCTCCGGCCGCCGAGTCCCACGACCCGGAGCAGAGGCCATGCCCAGCCGTGCCTCGCACTCCGGCGAAAAGGGTTGGTAGGGATCTCCCCGCTGGATTTAGAACCTTCGTGTTCTCACCTGGGAAAGCCTGGTTACTGCTGGGCCAGCCATCTTCCCCCCGGACGGCTGTAGGTCAAACCCGGGACAGAAGCGGGAAGGACGTGACAGCGCACGCGCGCGCCGGCGTAAGCGCTTGGCCCCATGGGAAATGTAGGCCTAGATCGTTAGCGCGCACGCGTAGTCTCCTGTCTCTTGCTGGGAGTTGTAGTCCTTGGAAGCTGCGCGGGAGGGGCGAGCGTCGGTGGTGGAGGCCTGCAGGTGAGAAGACTGTTCAGACAGGAATCCCAAGTAAGAATTCTTGAGTTACTGACCAAGTGGCCCTTTCTCGTAGGATGAATTCACTGTCCCAATTTAAAAATTTTACATTTTAAAAGATAGTACATTTACGTGCATCACCAGCATTTAAGCAATTTAAAAAATCATTTTATTGGGTGCTCCCACAACTCTGATCACGATCCATCCATCCACCCATCCATCGCTTGTCAAGCGTACTTGTACATTTGTTGCCCTCATCATTCTCAACACATTTGTTTTCTACGTGAGCGCTTGATATTGGCTCCTCATCACCAGCATTTTTTTTTGGGTGGGGGGGGGGGGGGCGCATCACTGCCCTCAGGTGGTGGGAGTAGGAGGCCCAACCTTTGTCCGTGGAGCTGGAATCGAACCTCCATCCCAGTGGGCCGCAGTCCCGCGCACAACCGCTACGCCACCGGGGCTCGGCCCCATCACCAGCATTTCTATCGGTTGTCTCCTACCATTCCCAGAGTGCTGTCAAGCTCCCTTCCAGATGTAAACATCGCTGACTTGGGCTTGGTCCTCTCCTTCTTCTCCAAGCTCCCCTCCCCCATCTTTCCCGAGGATAGCACTGACGTGTTTGTGAGGGCCGGTGAGTTTCTGGCCCCTGGAGTCATAATTCTGCGTGAAGTCATACACGGTGGACTGTTACCTGCCGGGTTTTCAAATCCCTCTCCTACTCCCGCTCCCCTAGCAGCCGCCCCTGGCTGTCTGCTCCTACATGATTTACAAAGCCTCAGGAACCCCAGGCAGGCTCGCTGTGCATCAAACGCCAGCCCGGGCAGCGGCTTTGTTTGCGTTGAGGTAAGGTCGCTGGTGATCAGAGCGCTGAATTTAATACAGGGAACAGAGACCCAAATAGGGTGATACTGAGACGGAGACCCCGAAGCTCACCCCACCCTAGACATTGTCGTCTCATTCTTAAAAAGCAACCTATCTTCAACCCCTTTCCCCCCAAATGGCGCTTACTCTCTTTTTCCTTCAGAAGAAAAGCGAACTGGACCCAAGAACATGAGTCAGGGTTTCCTGCACAGATAATGGGGTTTTGTCATCAATTATTTCTTTTGGCATTACTGCCCTCTGGTGGGAGTAGGTAGCCCAGCCTTGCTCCTGGAGAGCTGCTGCTGGATTTGAACAGCCAGTCCAGTGGGCCACAGTCCCGCACTCCACCGGGGCTCGGCCCAATCTATTATTTTAAAATCACACTCAGCCCTAGGCTGCTGCTGCTGTTACGAGGTGGCTTTGACTGGGGTCTGACTCAGTAACCCTGTGTTCGACAGAACGGAATACACCAGCCTTACAATGGTTCTTCAGTTTGCACCATCGCACACCAGGTCGGCAGGACCCACGTCTACATTTTTGTTGAGTTCGGCAAACCAGCTGTTAAAATGGCCCTTGTGATCAGGGTGGACAGCTGGGTAGCCGCCCAATGTGGAAGCCACAGATTTATAATTCTTACTCTTTTTTAACATTCATCTATGCAGCAAAGTATTCTGAGCACCACTGGTAGTGTTCATTCTGTGCACAGATATAAAAAATTAGATGGAACTATGTAATTTAATTTTTTGAAATTATTCATTTCATAAAACGCATTATACTTTTGATAACATACATTTTTCTTCCCTTGTGCTTGTAACTTCAGTAAACAAACATACTATGTAAAGAGAAAAAAATGCCCACAAACAGAGGGTGACTCGCTGTTGCTCCTTTCAGCTTTATGCTATTCCCCAAATCCCCATATTAGGACTATGAGTACCCAATAAAATGATTCATTAAAAAAAGGGGGAGGGGAAAGAGGAGCTTATACCAAGGGCTCAAGTAGAAAAGGTTTGGAAATGATGGTGGCAACATGTGTGCAAATGTGCTTGATACAGATAATGTATGGAATGTTATAAGAGTTGGAAGAGCCCCCAATAAAATTACATTAAAAAAAGATATTAGAACTAAATTATGCAATTCCTGAAAGTGCTCAAAGAGCTAAAAATATTGTCAGGACAATTGCTTTAAGTTCAGCAGAAGTGAAAATGGGTTTTTCAAAAGGGAACATCATATGTTCAGAGAAGCGAAGGCTCGTTTCTGCTGTGTGAAACACAATGATGACTGCCTAATTGGCCTGCCTCTAAAGGCACAGTCTGTATGCCTACAGTGAAAAGATGGCGCAGGGTAAATCCCACAGTCAGTGATGTGTTCAGCTAGAATGGGGACAATTGCACGTGAGGATGCCAATCAAGAAGTAATATGGAGAAATTTTAATGAGTTTTCACTGTTTTTTTTGCCAGGCATTATTGAATTTCATTGCTATATTGAAATTCTCATAGCATATTCTAGGTTTTGTAGTTCAGTGTTCTTATTTAAGTGTAAACTCTATGAGATATTAATCTATCATTCTGCATATCTTTTTTCATACCTAAGGTCATTAGGGCAGTGAACCATTTGCTAGATTGGTTTGAGCCCTTGTTTTGACAGTTTTGCTTTTTTTTTGTGTGTGGGTATCACTGCCTCTGGTGGGAGTAGGAGGCCCAGTCTTGCTTCTGGAGAGCTGTTTCTGGATTTGAACTGCCAACCCAGTGGGCCGCAGTTCCGCACACAGCCACTACGCCACCTGGGCTCAGCCCTGAGCCCTTGTTTACAACTACGCTGTCAGTCCATGTCGACAAGCCCTCCTCTTTTTCACAGACCCTTTACTTGCCCATGCATGATGTCCTTTTCCAGGGACTGACCTCTCCTGACAGCATGTCTGAAGTATGTGAAGCCACATCTTGCCATCCTCACTTATTTTTTTTAAATCATTTATCGGGGTCTCATACAACTCTTATCACAATCCATCCATCCATCCATCCATCCATCCATCCATCCATCCATTGTGTCAAGCACATTTGCACATTTGTTGCCATCATCATTTTAAAAACATTTGCTTTCTGCTTTTCTGCTCCTCATTTTTCCCTTCTACCCTCAACTCTTGATAGTTTATAAATTATTTTTATTTTGTCATATCTTACACTGTCTAATTATCTCTTCATCCACTTTTCTGTTGTCCACCCTTCAGGGAGGTGGTTTTATGTAGATCATTGTGATCAGTTCCACCTTTCTACCCCATCTTCCCTCCACCCTTCCTGTATCACCACTCTCACGACTGGTCTTGAGCGTTTCATCTGTCCTGGATTCCCGGTGTTTTCAGTTCCTATCTGTACCCATGTATATGCTCTGTCTGACTGGATTTGTAAGGTAGAATTGGGATCATGCTAGAGCAGGGGAGGAAGCATTTAAGAACTAGAGGAAAGTTGTATGTTTCATCTTTGCTACAGTGCACCCTGACTGGTTCTTCTCTTCCCCATGACCCTTCTATAAAGGAATGTCCAGTTGCCTACGGTTGGTGCTTTGGACTTTGGGTCCCCACTCCCACAAGGGTATGATTTTTGCTCTTTGATGACTGATACCTGATCCCATCTAAACCTTGTGGTCACACAGACTGCTGAGCTTCTTCCATGTGAGTTTTGTTGCTTCTGAGCAAGATGGCCACTTGTTAAGCTTCAAGCCTTTAAAACCCCAGATGCTATGTCTTTTGATAGCTGGGCACCATCAGCTTTCTTCACCACATATGCTCATACAACCTATTTGTCTTCAGCGAGCCATCATGTTGAGAGGGTGAGCATCTTGGAATGCCATTTTAAAAGAACAAAGTGTTCTTGCATTGGAGAAGTACTTGAGTAGAGGCCCAATGTCCACCTGCTACCTTAGTACTAAACCTATAAATATATGTACATAGATTTATTTCTCCATCATCACATATAAATGTTTGCATATGTACATTTCTGTATTTAGACTTCTATAAATACCCTTTGTCTCCTAATTCTTTCCTCTATTCCCTTTTATTTTTCTCTTGTCCCATTATCATGTTCAACCCCTATTTGAGTTTCAGTAATTCCTCTCAGTTTCATTGCCCTTTAACAAACCCTACCAGGCTTCCTACACCCTCCTCGCCATCGATTTTGAATCACTTGTTTCCCTTGTCCCTGGTTTTTTTTTTTAAACACCACTTTCTGTCTCTCACAGCCCCCTCTACCATGTCCCTCTGGAACTGTTGGTCCTGTGTTTTCTCCTCAAGATTGTTGATCCCACCCATTTTATCTAGGTAAACCTGCAGAGATAATAATAAGCACAAAACAAGACAGTAAAAGAAGCAGCAAAAGAAAAGAAACCACCACCACCACCAAAAAACCAATGACCAAAGAAAAGAAAAGAAAAGCCTGTAAATAATTTAAGGTCTGTTTGTTGACCTTTAGGAGTATTTTTGAAACCTAGGGAGTGAATATAGGTGCTAAAAAGACTTTCCTTCCGTGCTTTACCAAGCTGAAACGACCTGGCAAATGTCTGCATTGTTGAAGTATTTCTTTATCTTCCAGTGGAACCCTCTTAGCTATTCTCTTTCTTTTTGCTCTTCTCTCCTGCAAGCTGATTTTAAGAACTGTGAGTGAATTCTTTACAACAGGCCATGGTGCCTTGGGGCCCTGGGATACAGCAGACCTCCCTACCCGCCCCCTGACCCCCACGAACATCTTTCTGTTTAAACTTCCCAGAATGGGTAAGTGGCTTTGGTGGCTTTTGGTACTGGTCTATGGGATTCCCTGTTCAAAGGGGCTTCAGGGCAGCTGTGTCCACCAGCAGAATTCCCTCAGCCCAAACTGATCAACCTAGGGGCAAGATAAAGTTTGGGAGAAGCAAAATAACGAGACTTTGGGCACAGTGACCACTTTTCCCTCAGTTCTTTATACGCAGGGTTCGTTGCATCTGCTATAAGGGAGAAGGACTAAAAAAAAAATGCGTGGGGCCGAAATATTGCAATGCCTTGGGTTCTTAGCCTAAAGCTGACGAGTCTGCAGCTCAGACTGGGGGGAGACCGCGGGTAAATCCCTTCCCAAGGGAACTAGACGCCCAAGACCCTACCCCAGGCCTCTTGGTCCCCTGCTCCTCCTAGTCAGAGGGCCTCTTCCTCCCGAGGCTTCCCGGGGTGGGGGGGGGGGGGGACGCCTATTCCTCTTTCACCATGAAGCTCAAGGTCATTGCCCTCCGTCGGGACAGTAAGGCGCCTCCAGGACGCTTGCGACCGCTAGAGGGCGCCAGCGCCACACGTTGTCCGCTCAGCCCCCGGCGACGGCACTCTCGCGCTAGAGCTTTCCTCGGCCCAGCCTTGGTGTTTCCTCTCCGCACGCAGAAACGTAAGTAACGTGCATGACGAGATGCAGAAAACGGAAAGAAAACCCAGAAAACGGAAAGAAAGCAGACCCCGAGAGATGCCCTCGCGTTGCGTAGCCCCGGGCCGGAGCCGGCTCGAGAGCCCCGGGAAAGGGCCTGGGACTCAGGTCTGCCGGCCCCACAGCGCCCCCTGGAGGCCGCCGCGCTCCCGGCCCGGCACGCAGACCGGCCGCGCAGACCCGCCCTCTGGGCTTGAGCCGGTTCACCGGAACGCAGACACTCTAGAAAAATGGAGCAGATGTCAGCTCGCAGAGCAGCCTCCTCTTCGCCCATCTAACACACGCGGCGTAAGTGGAGGAGCGGCGTGACGGCAGTAAGCGGTCGGTCTACGCTGGGGGCCCTTCCCACGGGTCGTTGGGCGCTGCAGTGTTGCCTGTGCCCGCCACTCTGGGCGGACCCAGCCTCTGTGGCTGAGCTTGGCAGAGGCTAGTCAGTGCCTCCATCTGCGTTGCAATCCAAGGCTTGCCACCGACCTGTCTTAAGCAGGTCACCAACCTCTCTGCGCCTCAGTGTGCCCCCCTGCCGAATGGCCGTCGGCCATCGGAATAGACGCCCTTCTGCCAGCGAACACGGGGAAGGCGGGCACAGCGTCAGAGCACAGTCTCCTGCACCTGCCACTGTCCTGCCGTCCATTGCCTTTCGACTGAGACGAGATGGATGCAGACACGGATCAATGGAATTCCACGATTTCATTTCCGGCCTGGAAGGAAGACGGAGTCCCAACACGTCTTTATTTTAAGTGCTGGTAACACGGGCGCCTCCTCGGGATCCCTGGTGGCACCGTGGGTTAAGCACCGGGCTGCTAGCAGCATGCTGGAGGTTCGAACTCGCCCACCACTCGGTAGGAGGATGAAGGTGTCTCTAAAGATTCTTCACAGCCTCTGTAACCGAGTCCTACAGAGCTGCAGGGAGTCAGAATCACCCCGGTGGCCTCGGGGTTATTGTGGGGGGTTTAGGATATAAAGCATACATATTACCACATTAGCCATTTGTCAGCAGAATTAATTTCCTAAACAAGGCCGTGCGGACATCTTTACTATGTAATTTCCAAAACATTTTCATTACCCCGAGTAGAAACTAAACAGTAATTCCCCACCCCTCTCCTCCCCTGAGTTCCTAATAGTCTAATAGCTGTTTCAATTAATTTGTTTATTCTAGATATCAATTTTTTTCCTCACATCACTGCCCTGGCGGGAGTAGGAAGCCCAACTTTGCTCCTGGAGAGCTGCTGCTGGATTTAAACCGTCAACCCATGTGGACCGTAGTCTTGCACACAACTTCCCGCACACAACTAGTGCGCCACCAGGGCTCAGCTTATTCTAGATATTTCATACAACTGAGTCCAGACAACCTTTTGTCCTTTTGTGTCTGGTCTGTTTCACTTAACCTTTTCAATGTTCTTCCATGTTCAAGCATGCTTCAGAATGTCATTCCTTTTTTACGGGCACGTGATATTCCATTGTAGCGCCATACAGAGCTTTGCTTATTCAATTGTGCGTTAATGGACACTTGTGTGGGTTGTTTCCACCGTTTGGCCACTGCAAATGGTCTGCATGGCACCTTGGTGGACCCTACTGTGTCATTTTGAAAGCTGGAAAAGGGAGATTGTGGGCACCACGCCCATTTCGGAGGAACCTGCCTGCAGGGTCAGCCACAAATTTAGCTGGGCAAACAGACCGGTGATTTCAGAATCATCAGTTCTCAGGGACATATTGGCAAGCAAGCAAGCGGCAAATGCTACTTTTTAACAGTGAGAGGAATACCCGCAAATAAAAACTCGAGGACGGCTGAGCCGGTGTAAGAATTTGGTGTTAAAAAAAGAAGTGACAGTCAAGGTGAATAAGGACGTGGAGCTCCCTGGCCATGTCTGTCTCTGAAATGCCCAGAGCAGTGAGTGCCGAGGTCTTCCTTGATGACCCCCTCCGAGACGCGTCCTGCTCAGGAGGCGCCTCATCAAACTCGGTGGCCCAGCAGCGGCAGTGCCCTTCCTACCAGGAATGAAACACAGAGCAGCAATGCTCCGTGGTCCCAGGGAAGCCACATTGCAGCGAGGTCTGGGGGTATAAGGCATAGGACGGGAAGATGGAGAACAGCGAGTGAGTCCTGCGGTCCCAGCCAGGGCCACTTGTTTGCTGCCCTTTCCAATGGAGATTAGCTCATAGGTGAGGCGCGTGGGAGGGAGGGGAGCTTTTTCTGCCCTGGGGTTTAAAAGTAGCCACAGCTCCTGCCTTGAATGAATTAGTGTGACCTTGACATTGCCCTTGTGACCTGAAAGTGGCAAGGAATGCTGATGCTTTCCATTTTATAACTGGCGCCTCCGGGCTGAGACTGGCTGGTACTGTATTTCTCTGGGCTGCTGACCCCTAGCGCATAGTTGGGAGGCTGCGGGAATGTGGAGGTTTTATTTTCATTTGGTACCTTAGTGTGGTAAGATATTCTTAACAGACATCACTAAAACAATAACAACAACCCAGCTTTATTGGAATATAATCCACAAGCCCTATAATTAACCCATTGAAGTATACAACTCACTGATTTTTTTTTGTTGTTGTTTTTTGTTTTTTTGGGCATCACTGCCCTCAGGTGGTGGGAGTAGGAGGCCCAGCCTTTGCTCTGTGGAGCTGGAATCAAACCTCCATCCCAGTGGGCCGCAGTCCCGTGCACAACCACTATGCCACCGGGGCTCAGCCCCAATTCACTGATCTTTAGTAAAATAACAGACATGTGCAGCTCTCATTGCAGTCCATTTTGAGAAATGTCCATCACCTCAAAAGGAAACCTCTCTTTCTCAATTTACTTTTTAGCTTTTAGAATTCAGGTTTTAACTGTATTTTTTAAAAATAGTTTTGTTGGCATATACGTCACACATCACTTAATTATATTAAAATTTGTGCACTCATCACCACAATCAATTTCAGAACACTTTATCCTTGCATACTCATTGTTATTAGCTCTCTGTTTCCCCCATCCTCCCTGCAATGTCCCTAGGCAATGATCAGTCCAGTTACAGTCTCTTTAGATTTACCTATCCTGGATTTCATATGCAGAAAATCATACAAAACATAAACAGGAGGCAAACAGACCAACAAACAACACCCCCCTCCCCCCAACAACAAGGACAAGACAGAACAAAGAGAAACCTTAATCAAAAAGAGTGTAGAAAATATTAAAACCATTCAAATGGGTCCAAAGGGAGACCTAATGATGTGGCATTACATTTTAACCTAAGTATATCTGCCGTAATCGACTGTCTGATAACATGGCTATTCACATCTCTGGACGATGATCAGAAGGCATTCCCCTTGCAGGCCTTAATCCATGTGATAACTCTGCAAATGGATTTTGGGCTTTCTCTGTTCATCCTAGCATCTTGCAAACCAAGCATTCACGATTTAAACTCAGAGACCATTCCCTCCTTGGGATTTGGGTTTTATTACGTACAATCCTTGGTTCACACAAGCTGGTGTCTTTCTTCTACATGGACTTAGTTGACACCTCACTTCAGAAACTTTTCTTTTTAGCTGTCCCCCCTCCACCTCACAGTCCCCCTTGGTCCCCACATGTAAACAACCACTCAACTACTTGTTGTCTCTCTAGATTTATCTCTCCTGGACACTTGATATAACCGGAATCAGAATAGTTTTGATTCTCTCTCTCACACACACAGACACACCCTAATGTGTCTGGCTTTTTTCATTTAGCATTTAAAAATGTACAATTTGGACAAATATACAAGTACATTTCAGTGGTGTTACAGTCACTATGGGGTGCGATCGTCACCGCCATCCATTTCCAAAAGCTGCTCATTGGTCCAGAGACTCAGTGTCCCTTCTGCAATTCCTCTCTCTTCAGTCCCTGGGAACCAGGCATCTCTCTCCTCTCTGTGGGAACTTAACCTATTCTAGAAACTCTGTGTCAGTGCGCTCCTCTCCTCTGTAACTTTCGTGTCTCGCTTCTTTCCGTAGGGAGTCCTGGTGGCCCTGTCGGGCGAGCCATTCAAATCGACAGATGAGGCGCTCGGCTCCCCCAAACACGGACAGGGTCACTGTGAGGGGGGGCGGCTCTATGGCAGTTGTTGGGGGGTTTGGTTCTGCACTCAGCACTGGGTTCATCTGTGTTGTAGCCTGGATCGGGAGCATCCATCCTTTGGATGGCAGAACGGCATTCCATCGGGTGTATATCGGCCACATTTTGTTTTGTCCTTTCTCCTCTGGGGACACAGATGGGTTGCTTCCCTCTCTGAAGAATGTGCTTCAAAGAACACGGGGCTTTCAAACGAGACTGTAACTAGTGGATGCCAAGGCCAAATCTGCAGGAGACCAAGACTGACTGAACTGCCCCTCTCTGCTTTGTGGATGGCCTAGCGGCCCCTCAGCTACTTCATTCGTTCATGCAGGCCGGCTTCACTCGACACACAGACTCACGCGCTTGCCAGCTAGGATACGATGAGTGAGGCTTCAGGGGTCCAGGAGCACTCAAGACAGCCCCCGCCTTTAGCACTCCCCTGTGAGTTAGCTGGGACCTTTCATTGAATAGGCTTTAAAAAACAAAGGAGAGATTCACTGGTGAATTAAACAGAAAGCACACAGAGTTCCCAGCTGCCCTTTTGCCCCTGGCACACAGTTTCTCCTCTTCTTTAGCACCTGGCATTTTATGAACTCAAGTCCACACTGGAGATCGGGCTTCTGTCCTTCCGGTTGTGCGGTCCTTTGAGTTCTCACCAGCACCTAACATAGTGTGTCCATATACTGAAGAAGACATCGGTGTGGGGGTTCTTCTGAGAAATCTCCCTGCATTGCACCGCACCTGTATAAACTCTGCCCTTTCTTGATTCTCTCTCTAAATAGACAGAAATGTCTTCTGCATCCGAACCCCCAAGAAGCAGCAAACTTTGTCACACCTTGGCAGCAGTTTGAAGCAACGAGAGAAGAGGAAATGATAAGAAACCCAATTGTTCCCCTTGGCAGAGTGTCACTGCGCAGCTGTCAAGATGGTTGTCTCTCGGAGAGGAAGGCGGTCCCCCTCTTGACAGCTCCAGGCCGCATGGAGTCAATGGTGACAATGACAGAGGACATGGGTTCTTCCGTCTTGTGGTCTCTTGGCCACATTTGCTGATGTTTCTGATGAGGCCAAATTATCCTTACTGGGTTCCAGCTCCAAAGATTTTCTGAGAATATTCTAGAAGAAGGCTCTGAGATGTGTCTTACAGTTCTTGTCTGTTAGTGGACCCTATCCCCCCAAAGAAATAAAGGGTGTGACTGGGGTCACATCCTCTCCTAAGGACTTAGCCCACCCCAACCTTGTCCACTAGTAGGGAAGGGAGAGACTTAAAAAACTCACTGCCATTGAGTTGATGCCAACTCACAGTGCCTCTGTGAGACAGGCCCCTCTGAGTTTCTGAGGCTGGAATTCTTTATGGGAGTAGAAGGGCCCATCTTTCACGCTCAGAGCAGCTGTGGGTTTCAAACTGCTGACTTGATTGTTACCTAATCCATAAACATTGCACCACCAGGCCTTCTGTCGAGCAGAGCGCTCCTTCTAACATGGGGTCACCGCCAAGGCCCTGGAGTCTGACATTGTCTTGCTTCACATCTGGAACGATGGCTGGATGGGCCGCATGCGTGAACCCCATTTCACCGTCGTCACGCACACTTGTCACTGGCTCTTATCATCGATGCTCTCCGGGCTCAATTTGCAAACTGCATCTCATATGGATTTTGTCAGAGTCAAACTCACTGCACCTGAGTCTGTTGCAAGTCAGAGTGCCCCTCCAGGACAGGGGCGAACTTGCCCCTGTGAGTTTCCAAGTCTGTAACTCTTGACGGGAGCAGAAAGTGCTGTCTTTCTCCTGCACAGGGCAGGTGGTTGTCACCTCTGACACTGCGGTATGCCCAGTGTGTGAACACTTCCTCTCAGAGGGGTTGCTAGGCAGCAGGTACTCTTGCTAGCACTTCGTATTTGTTTACTCATTTCAGCCTTTCAAAAGTCCAACTGGTGACAGTGTACCTTTCCTGGAGGTTCAGCCGCAATATTGCACACAAGGTGGCTTGCGCCCACAGAAATGCATTGTTTCGCAGTTCTGGAGGCGAGAAGCTCATGTAAGGTGTCAGCAGGGCCCTGCTTCCTCTGAAGATGCCAGGGGCAGAGTCTTCCTGGCCTCTCTCTAGCTTCTGCGGTCTCCCAGCACGTCTATGCACTCCTTGGCTTGGAAGCTGCACCAGCCCAACCTTCTGCCCTGTCTGTCTTTTTAAAAGGACACCAGATGTTGGATTTAGGACCCACCCCACTCCATCATTACCTCATCTTAATCTAATCTATAAAGACCTTCATTTAATCTGCAAAGACCTCTCATTTCCAGAGAGAGTGGAGCACATCCTGACCCACCAAGTCTTGAGGACGATATCCCTACTCAGAACAGCCAACAGAGAGAGGACCATGTAGCCACTTCCACTATGAGACATGACGTTCCTTGCTGACACACGTTTCTACAGGGGAAAACACTGGAGACACAGTGTTGGGATTGCAGCTGGTCTGACCCAACCACAGTGAGACAAAACACTAAGGGTGTGCAGCAGAGCAGTGGAGAGAGCAGGGCATGGAGGTTCTGAGACAGGACCAAGGATAGAGTTTGGGGCCAGGGTATGAAACCCCATTGGACTCGACTGGAAGACACTCCTGGAGGTCAACAAAAAGACCTTGAACTATTTAGAGGTTTTGCTTTTTGTTTACATATTTTTCTGGACATTTTTTTCTTATTGTTTTATTTTCTTTTGTCTCTTTGTCTTGCTATGTCTTGCTTCTTTGTGCATATTATTATCTATGCAAGTCTATCTAGGTAAGATAGGCTGGATGAACAGTCTGGAGGAGAAAACGATGGGACTGATGGTTCCAAGGGGATATGGGCGAGGGGGACCTAGGGAAAAGAAGGTGGTGCTGACCAATCCAGGGACAAGGGAACAACAAGTGATCCAAAATCAGTGGCAAGGAATGTGTGAGAGTAATTGATCAAGGATAAGGTAACTGAGAGAAATTACTGAAACCTAAATGAAGGCTGAGCATGATAGTGGGACAAGAGGAAAGTAGAAGGAAATAGAGGAAAGAACTAGGAGGCAAAGAGCATTTATAGACATTAAATTCAGGCATGTCATAGCTAAATATATGATGATGGGGAAATAAATCTATGTGCATATATTTATAGGCTTAGTATTAAGACAGCAGATGGATATTGGACCTCTACTCAAGTACTTATCAATGCATGAACACTTTGTTCTATTAAATTGGCATTCCATGATGCTCACCTTCTCAACACAATCACTGAAGACAAATGTGTGCATAAGCAAAAGTGGTGAAGAAAGCTGATGGTGCCCAGCTATCAAAAGATATAGCATCTGGGGTCTTAGAGGCATGAAGGTAAAAAAGCAACCATCTAGCTGAGAAGCAACAAAGCCCACAATGAAGAAGCACACCAGCCCGTGTGACCACAAGGTGTCAAAGGGATCAGGTAGCAGACATCAAAGAACTAAAAATTATTATCATTGTAAATGAAGGGGAGTACAGATTGGGAAGCCAAAGCCCACCTGTAGGTAACAGACATTTCCTTACAGAAGGGTCTCAGGGACGAGACGAACCAGTCAGTGTTCAGTGTAGCAATAATAAAACAGAATTTTTCTCTAGTTCTTCAATACTTCCTGCCCCCCACTATCACGATCCCAATTCTACCCTATAAATCAGGCAAAACCAGGGGATGTACACTGGTACAGATAAGAACCGGGAACATAGGGAATCCAGGACAGATGATCCCTTCAGGACCAGTGATGAGAGTGGCAATGGAGGAGGAGGGAAGGCAGGGTATAAAGGGGGAACTGATTATAAGGATCTACATATAACCTCCTCCCTAGGATACAGACAAAGGGGGGGTGGGTGAAGAGAGATATCCAACAATGTAAGATATGACAAAGTAATAATTTATTATCAATGATTCATGAGGGAGGGGAAAGTGGGAAGGGAGGGGAAAAATGAACTGATACCAAGGGCTTAAATAGAAAGCAAACGTCCTAAGAATGACGGGGACAGCAAATGTACAAATGTGCTTGACATGCAATGGACATATTTATGGATTGTGATAGGAGTTGTGTGAGCCCTCAATAAAATGAACTAAAAAAATTTCCACATAAGGTCCCAGTCAAAGGTCCTGGGTAGTAGAACTTGAATTGAGACTGAGAATCATTCTATGTAGGTAACAGAATCTCCTTTTCACAGATGAGGAAACAGAACCAGTGAAGTTAGTAGGCTTAGAGAAGTTAAGATTATATAGTGTGTCCCCAAAGTTCCTGTGTCCAGTGGCTCTACCAGTCTGTTGACTCATGGCCCCTTTGTGACCTCTAAATCTTGGGCCCCTCAGGGCTCAGGGCAGCTGACCTGTGTGTCCCAGGTGCCTTCCTGCTCTGCCGCCCCTGGGCAGCTCTTTTCTGCTGTGAAATTACTGTTTAACTTCAACCTTCGGTCCCAGTGAGGACAAAGTCAGAAGCATTTGAGAAGATGCATAAAACACAGCCAGCAGCATATTTCCAGATCCTACTGGAAGCCGAGCAGTGTTCTCTCAAAGCACGATTCCTCCAGGGCAGAGCAGCGAGCTGAGCCCCAGCTGAGTGGCTGCTCACCTCAAGGCTGCCTGGGTGGGGGCCGGGGGAGATGCGGCTGGGCTGTGGGGGAGCTTGGGGAGGGTTCAAGTTTTCTGGGAAGAAAGAACAGTGTGGAAAAATGTGCACTAAGTTTTGCTCAGGACCAAAGTTCCCTTTTGAGAGAAACCCATCCCATATTCACTCACTTCATCCCCACGCTCTCCCCCCTGCCCTTTCCTTGCATGCCTTACAAAACTATTATATGTCATCCCTTTTATTTCCCATGATGGGTGAAATGTTCAAAGACAGAAAGTTCACCTGTTCAAAACCTACATGTCAGTGGTTTTAAGAAGACTCACAAGACTGTATTGGATCAATCGGCTGCACAAGACCTCTTTAAAACAGCATTTTGAAAAGCATGGATGTTGCTTTGAGGACTAAAGAGTGCCTGACACATTCCGGGGTGTTTTCTTCTTCTTCTTCTTCTTCTTCTTTTTTTTTTGTGGGCATCACTGCCTCTGGTGGTCGTGGGCGCTACCCAGCCACCGCTGGATTTGAACTGCCAAGCCCGCAGGCTGCAGTTCCAGGGCTCAGCCACCGGGGCTCAGCCCCTCCGGGGTGTTTTCATTTGCCTCATTTGGACATGGCATAAGGAAGACCAGAGAAGAATGGATGTGCTGGTGACGAATATTGGAAGTACAATATTTGGCAGTACAGGCTAACAAGAGAGCAAACAAATCTTTCTTGGAAGAAGTACAGCCGGAATGATCCTTGGAGGCAAAGATGGCGAGGCGTCGCACATACTTTGGACATGCTGTCAGGAGAGACCAGTTGTTGGAGAAGAACCACCATACTTTGGAAAGTAGAGGGCAGCCAGGAAGAGGCAAGCCCTGGACGAAAAGGATGGACACAGTGGCTGTGTCGATGGGCTCAAACATAGGAGCGATTGTGAGACTGGCACAGGACAGGGCAGTGTTTCCTTCGACTAGAGGTTTTCTTTTCTATTTTTTTTTTTGTTGATCATTGAATTTTATTTTTCCCCCCTCTAAATTTTACTTAGTTTCTATTGAGAAGAACCATGGGGAAGCATACGCCAATTCAACAGCTTCTACATGTGCAGTTTAGTGACACTGACCACATTCTTAGACTTGTGCAATCATTCTGACCCTCTATTTTGAATTGTTCCTCTTCCGTTAACATAAACTTCTTGAACCCTTAAGTTCCTGTGTAATCTTTAAAATTACTCTTATCAATTTGATCCCAAGTAGATAGTTCTTAAAAGAGCATAATACTCAATTATTTTTTTTTTTTTTTTTTTTTTTTTTTTTAGTTTTTTGGGCATCATTGCTCTCCGGTGGTGGGAGTAGGAGGCCCAGCCCCACTGCTGGAATTGAACCTCCGTCCCAGTGGGCCGCAGTCCCGCGCACAACCACTACGCCACCGGGGCTCAGCCCTATTTTTTTTTACTAATTAAACTAAACTGTTGTTCAGTGTTTTTTAAAAATCATTTTATTGGGGAGCTCATACAGCTCTTATCACAATCCATATGAACATCCATTTTGTCAAGTACATTTGTACATTTGTTGCCACCATCATTCTCAAAACATTTTCTTTCTACTTGAGCCCCTGGTATCAGCTCCTCATTTCCCCCCTCCCTTCCCCTCCTTCCTTTCTTCCCAGAAACCATCAATAATTTATAAATTATTGTTATTTTGTCATGTCTTATACTGTCCAATGTCTCCCTTCATCCACTTTGCTGTTGTCCATCACTCAGGGAGGGGGTTATATGTAGATCCTTAGAAGCAGTCCCCCCTTTGTACCCCATCTTCCCTCCACCCTCCCGGTTCTGCCACCCGCACCACTTGTCTTGAAGGGATCATCTGTCCTGGATTCCCTGTGTTTCCAGTTCCTAGCTGTAGCAGTATATATCCTCTGGTCTAGCCAAATTTGTAAGATAGAATTGGGATTATGATAGTGGGATGGAGGAAGCATTTAAGAACTAGAGGAAGGCAGCTATGCTCACCACTATACTAGAAGGACCTAGAACGAGTGGAAGGAAACTGTGGACTACATCCCAAAGCATGAAATAAGATCAGGCTTACTGTTAGGAGAGCCTGGTCGAACCCCTGAGACTTTTCTTCTTTGTCTATATTTAGTTCTAGAATAAAGTGACCGGATGCCCCGCTTCTTTCTTTTTTTTTTTTTAACAATTTAACAACGTCCCGCAGCATTTTAAAATTAAATATATTGCAATACTTAAAAAAAAAAGAATGAGATGCAAGTTGTATGTTTCATTATGCTACACTGCATCTTGAATGGCTCATCTTCCTGTGACCCTTCTGTAAGGGGATGTCCAGTTGCCTACAGGTGGGTTTAGGGTCCTCATTCTACACTCCCGCTCATTCACAATGATAGGATTTTTTGTTCTTTGATGCCTGATGTCTGATTCCTTCAACACCTTGTGGTCACACAGGCTGGTGAGCTTCTTCCACGTGGACTTTGTTGCTTCTCAGCTAGATGGTTGCTTTTCTACCTTCATGCTTTTAAGACCCCAGATGCTATATCTTTTGATAGCCAGGCACCATCAGCTTTCTTCACCACATTTGCTTATGCACACATTTGTCTTCAGTGATCGTGTCAGGAAGGTGAGCATCATGGAATGACAATTTGATAGAACAAAGTGTTCTTGCATTGAGGGAGTTCTTGAGTGGAGGTCTAATGCCCATCTGCTGCCTTAATACTACACCTATAAATATATGCACATAGATTTATTTCCCCATCATCATATGTAAACATATTTACATATGTACATGCCTATATTTAGACATCTATAAATGCCCTTTGCCTTCTAGTTTTTCCTTCTATTTCTTTTACTTTCCTCTTGTCCACTTTCATGCTCAGCCTTCATTTGAGTTTCAGTATTTCCTCTCAGTTACATTATCCTTGATCAAGCCTTACCAGGTCTCTTACACCCTCCTTGGATTTTGGATCACTTGTTTTTCCCTTGTCCCTGGGTTTGTTAACATCACTTCCTTTCCCCCACCTTCCTCGGGAATGATCGGTCCCCTTGTTTCTTCTCCAGATTGTTTATCTAGATAGACCTGCAGACATAATAATATGCACAAAAACAAGATGGAGCAGAACAAAGCAACAAAACAACAACAAGTCAATGACAAAAAAGCAAAGTCTGTAAATAGTTCAAGGTCTGTTTGCTGACCTTTAGGAGGATTTTCTGGTCGAGTCTGATGGGGTGCCATGCCCTGACCCCACAGTCTATTTTTGGTACCCCCCTCCTGCCTCCAGGACTTCCTTGCTCTGCTCCCCTTGCTGTTCTGCTGCACACCCTTAGTGGTTTGCCTTGGTGTGGTGGGTCAGTTCGGATGCATTTCCCACACTGTCTCCAGTGTTGTCCCCTGTGAGGTTTTGGATCAGTGAGGGATAGGGGTGCTGGTCATATGGTCCTCTCTGTGCATTGGCTCCTCAGAGGAGGGATATTGTCCTCAAGGCTTGATGGACTAGGATGTGCTCCACTCTCTCTTCTTCCCACTTCATTTGCTCCTGTGTGCTCTTACCAGACATGCCTTCTCCCGGAGCTGTAACTTCAGGGCTGTCCTCTGAAGTGAATTCTTCTGGGGGGAGGGGCAGCTGTCCACGCAGTTGAGATTGGGGCTGGTCCCTCAGACCTCTCTACTGATCCCTTGCTTCATGCCAGCATGTTTCACTCACATCTTGGAGCACTGGGTTGAAGGCTGGTCATTCCCTGTAGACTTATCAGCAGTTCCCTCCCCGAGCATGGGTTAGTGCCCTGTTCTCCCGATACTCATTTCTTTCTTTTCCCTTTTCTTTTTTACTTGTCTACCTTAGGTATCCCTGGATTTGAGCCAGCCTCTGCCATACTACCTGCTCCTCACCCCAGGAATGTTTGTACACAGTAGCTTTTCCCCTGTTCCCCTTTCGCATTTTTTTTAAGCTGACCTCAGTGGACTCATGTTGTACTTGTCACTTTGAGCTTGACTTACTTCACTTAGCATAATTTCCCCCAGTTCTTCCCATGCATCAATGTGCTTCATGCACTTATCACTGCTTTTCAGCTATGTGTTGTACATTGTATGTATATAATACAGTTTTTTAACCCATTGTCAGTTGATGGAAATTTGGGTTGTTTGCAACTCCTTGCAATTGTGAACTGTGCTGTGATGAACTTAGGAGCACAGATGTCTGGCTATGGTTTGTTTCTTCCCTCTTCTAGGTATATGCCCAGTAGAGGGATTGTTGGGTAGTATGGTAGCTCATTTTCCACTTGTTTTAGATATTGCCAAATAGATTCCCTATTTGGCCATACATACCTATGGGTACACCAGCACTAGATAAGAGTTCCTCTCTCCTCACAGCCCCTCTAACACTTGTTGCTTTCTGAATTTTTGAATTGGGCTATCTTTGAGGGTGTTAGGTGGTATCATATTGTTTTAATTTGCTTTTCTTTTATGGCTAATGATTGGGAACATTTTCTCATGTTTATTGGCCATTTAGATTTCTGCTCTTATGAAACATCTGTTCAGGTTCTTTGCCCATTTTCTCAGTGGGCAGTTAGTTTGTTTTTTTTTCTTTTTGGGAACTAGCAGAGTTTAGTAATTTGGGAACTAGAATTTAGTAATAAGTTCTTTGTCTGATGTGTCATTGCTGAAGATGTTTTCCTACTCTGTGGGCTCCCTTGTTACTCTCAGTGAAGTCTTTAGATGTACACAGGTGTTTCATCTTCATTAGGTCCCACTTGTCAATTTGTGACTCATCTGTATTTGTGTCCTTTCCTATTTCTGATAGCCTCTGTACTCCCTGAGAATGGCTGAGGTTTTCAATGTTGAAAAACAGGCCCTTGTTCCAAGGTGCCCTTGGGTGGACTTGAACCTCCAACTCTGCAGTTAACTGCTAAGTGTGGGAACCGTTTGCACCATGCTGTCCTTCCCCACTCTCCATCACTCCCAAAGAGAGACCTGTGTCAATTGGCAGTCACATCTCATGCCCTCTCCCCTCAAATCAAACAGACCTGCTTCTGTGGGGACGATATCAGCTCTTCATGTCCCTATCATCTGTTACGGAGTAGAACCACTCCACACACTTTATTTTGGATGCCATCTTTACGAGAGCCCTTGTTCCTGCAGTGCCTTAGGTGGGTTCACAATGTCCACCTCCCTGTTAGCATTTGAACCTTGCCCCCCCAGGGATATTCCTAACTCCACAACCCCTGGCAACATCGTATTATGTTAAATGATTATTTATTTTCCCTTCAATTAGATGACAAGGGACCCCAGAGAGCATTATCCTACCTAGCATGAAGTAGCTGCTTAAGAAATGTGTTTGCTCTCCTTCCCGGGGCTGGCCGATAACATGATACGAAGTGTTTGAGAGGAGGAAGCATAGGGCTGACAGGTTTGTCTTCCCTTCTCCTTGAGCTCAGAGTCTGCGGCCACTCGGACACAGGCGTGCTGGCCTAACTTGTCATTCAGATGGACTTGGGGGGTGACACCCCAAGGATCATGTGTAACCAGGATCATGAGAGTTCAGTGGTAGTCTGCTCCTCCAGCTCCAGAGGGCGATGCGGTGAGAGGGTGAATGCTTAGTCTGTGGGACAGGAGAAGCAAAGACTGTCAGCTGGATTCTGAGCTGGGTTGTTCACTGGGCAGAACAGTAGACCACACCCAGGCTGAGCGTTGGCTTCTGCCCTGCCTGGGAAGTGACAGACCCAAGCCCTTCTCATGGCAGGCCAGGAAAGCCAAAGATTGCCCCCAATCCTGTGGCATTTGTGAATCAGCGGGACAGGCTTTGATGTGCAAATGCTTTCACTTCACTCTGCAAGGTCTTTTGTGGGCACACATGTTTGATATACTCACAGCAAGGGTTCAACAGGCAGCTGTGCAGCGATAATTATTATAATAACGATATAGAGATCATGACAGAGAGAGAAAGAAAGTAACAATAAGAGTCAGGTATACATCACATCAGGGTAACATGCTCACCTCCGTCCTGTGTGGTGGTCCACTTGCAGATGGATAGAGAGCAGGCAAACGAACATTAATTTTCCCCGTTTAAGTAGCCTAATAGGGCACATCATTTCTCTAGTCACCGGTCAGGACATGCCGCAAGCAGGGGCCTGCCTTTTTTTGGGGGGGGGGCATCACTGGGAGCAGGAGGCCCAGCCTTTGCTTTGTGAGCTGGAATGGAACCTCCATCCCAGTGGGCCGCAGTCCCGCGCACAACCACTACGCCACCAGGGCTCTGTCCCCAGGGGCCTGGCTTAAGGACTATAATATAATAATGGTTTAGGGATGCCTCATGACTAAGAGGAGGGATGTGATAAGGAGGCACTTCAGACTTCTGGGGGTAGGTGAATAGGTCTATATATATTGTTAGGGGTTATTGACAATGACTCTTGAATCCCAACCATATGCCTTGAGGGAAGCAGATCTTGAGTCCTATCCTAACTTGAGTCATGCAAAGCCCTCATAAAATTGGGAGTTTCATTAAGAATGGCTAGCACACTAAATGTTGGTAAATTACTTGCCTAATATTTTAGAGTATAATAATTGTGGAAAAGTTCTGTCTTCATCCGACAAATTGTGTCCTTTCCAATATCATGTCTTTGTTCACATGCTGTTACTAAACTTATTGTTTAGCTAAATAGCAAGTTTCTTGGAAACCAGGACCTGGTCTTATGTGTCTCTGGCCTCCTGGCAATGGCACAACTCAATTCCTTGTAGTTGGTAGTGCTTAGAAAATTCTTGTGGATTAATTGATTCCATTCAAGACTACAGGCGATCTTTTCCTGGATAAACCTATGGAATATCTTAGAAGAATTCCAGCCACAGCTCACTCTTTGGTGCCCCATCCCTGTTCTGCAGGAAGACTAAGACTGAGCTTGCCTCTGGGCATAATCCGGACAAAAAGATTATAGAACCCATCAGAAGATTAGCCTTAAAACTCTGAAAAGACAAAAACACTCTTACTTAAAAACAAACAAACAAAACGCCTCAAGCTAAACACTATGTTCAAAATAAGCTTTTTCTTTTTCCATGGGCATAATTTGTGTTTACAGTAGAGCATTATGAAAATTCCAGGATACCTAGGAGAAAATGAGACGTACCTATAATCCTAGCTCCTAGAATGTGTTTCAACTTGTAAAGCCATGTTTTTTTTTTCTTTGCCACACATGCATGCTTACAAAAACATGTTTCCATAGCATAATTTTGTAGCCTGTTTTTAGAGTCAACTAAAAAAGGAAATTTGATGGCACTATACTAAAAAGGAAGAGTTTTGCATACATTCACTTAATAATTCATTTTAGTGATGTGTTAGTTTGGGTAGAATAGAGAAACAAATCCATAGACACTCATATGTATGAGAGAAAACTTTATATCAAAGAGCAATTGACTACTGAGAAAACACCCCAACCCAGATCAAGTCCATAAGTCTGATATTAGCTCATATGTTCAATACCAATCTCTTCAGACTCATGCAGTACACACAAAGACACCGAATGCAGGTAGATCACAGGCCAGTCGTAGGAAGTCTTGTGTATCCCGTGGCAGTGGAGCATCTTAACACTGGCAGGGGTCTCCATGTGGCTCTTCCAACTCCAAGGCTCTGGCTGCCGTCAGCACAGCTCCAATGTGGCTTGTCAATAGGTCGTTTCACAGGGAGTGTGTGTCCCACCTTCAGCAAGCTATGTATTTGCTTGGGGCCTCCAAATGAGGTCATCAAGCTGAAAGCTGATTGACGGGCTAAACTCCATCCTTCTACTCTTAAGTCTCAGACGTCTTTGAAACTACCCACTTGTGGTATTTGGGTTACAGCAGCACTAGGAAACTGGGAAATGATGAGTGCTTTCACAGTTGCCAATATGCAGTGGCTATCCAAACTGTGAGTCACGGAGTTCCTTGGGTATCTGTCTCTTTCTTGGGTCTATGACGGAGTGGCCAAGCATGCCCGTGAGAATTGGCATCTAGCTCTGGAATGTTTTGAACTTGGAAACATTTGAAGCTTCTTCCCATGCTTTCTTTGTCATTGGGTGTTTTAAATGCATAAGCAGGCAGGGGAGGCACTGGTCTTTGTTCCCTGGTTTATGCCAGCATAGTGCCTGGCAAAGAACTGACATGCAATGAATAATGGTTAGTAAATGAATGGATGAAACACTCATGAATGATGCCTTTTGTCATGGAAATCATCGGACAACACGGGCCTCTTCTGAAAGCACCCAATCTGAATTCTATATTTAGGTGGTTGGAATTGGGATAACAATAAGTAACAATAAGTAACTAGCATTGCACGTTGACTGATGCATAGAATGTATCTCTCATCCTCAGGCTTCCAATTGGTCTTTGCTGCGGCTCTGTGAGGCATGGATGACTAATGCCACTTCATTGGCAAGTGAAGGGCCACTGCGTCTGTCCCTTAGTGCCATCATAACAACTACCTGTGGGGTGGCTTATAAGAAAAGAAACACTGCTCAGTTCTGGAGGCTGGGAGTCTAAATTAGGGCTTTGGGGATTCATTTATATCCTCATTGAAATCCTATGGGCTTGTGGGTTATGAACTGGGCTGCTGACCTCAAAGCGATTGTTTGAACCCACTAGTCACCCTGCTAGTGAGGCTATCTGCTTCCTTGAAGAGTTATAATCTAGGAAGCCCACAGAGGCGGTTCTGCTCCGTCCTACAGTATCATTGTGAGCTGGAATAGAATCAATGGCAGTGAGTTTCTGGAGCTTTTTAAAATACCTGTAGAGGAGCTCTGCTGGTACAGTGGTTTAAGTACTTGACTGTTGTCCGAAGGTCAGTGATATGAGTGGACAGCCTACTTCTGTAAAGATGTGCAGTTGGGGAGGTGCTGTCCTTCAGAGTCACTGTGAGTTGGAGTTGACTTGATAGCAATAAGTTTGGCTTGGTTATATTCCTCTTTATTGCATCAACTTGATCATACCCAAGTAAAGTGCTTTCTAAATTTAAGAATTTTTGAGTTTTAAAAAAGAGCAGATTGGACATAGGCATATCTACGCATACATGGGGCAGACAGACACCATGTGAGCATCTTTTCCAAGTCATGGAACTATGGAGTGCCTGGGGATACTGGAAGGAACCAACATGGTCAAGACGCCTATAGGGAAATAGATCTATGTACATATATTTATATGCTAGATATTAAGGTAGCAAATGGACATTGGGTCTCTACTCAAGTACTCCCTCAATACAAGAACACATTGTCCTAATAAACTGACATTCTGTGATGCTCACCTACCCTGACACAATCACTGAAGACAAAATGAATGCATAAGCAAATGTGGTGAAGAAAGCTGATGGTGTCTGCCTATCAAAAGATACAGCGTTTGGAGTCTTAAAGGCTTGAAGATAATCAAGCAGCCATCTAACAGGGAAACATAAAGCTCACAAAACACATGGATGAAGTACATAGTCTGTGTGATGATTTAAAAAGAAAGACAGAAAATGGCAAAATAAAGAAATAAAAATAAAGAAAAGAAAATTTCTGATCTTCAAAGGCATCCACTGTGGTTTGGTGTTACAGTAGCTCTAGGAAACTGAAACATAGAGAACTGGCCAGGCTGACTCCTTCTGAGATCTCTGAGGAAGAATGTGTTCTACACCTATCTTCTAGGTTCTGGCGAAAGGTGGCAATCCTTGCAACTATATAATTCCAGTTATGTTTATCTAAATGCATGGCTATCTTTCTTCCATTTCTCTATGTATTTACTCCTCTTTTATAAGCACACCACCCAGATTACATTAGGGACCTCTGGTAGCCTTTTTTTAAAAAAGCATTTTTTGGGGGGCTCATACATTGCTTATCACAATCCATACATGCATATATTATGCCAAGCACCTTCGCATGCCCTCTGCTATCATCCTTCTCAGACCATCTGTCCCTCCACCTGAGCCTTGATTTGCCAAGTGCTTTGGTTTCCAAGGAGATGCCATTGAGTTGGCTCTGGTCTACAGCGATCCAATACATGATGCAAGGAAACACTGCATAGGCCTGCTCCATCCTTGACATCAGCTTCTTATCCCCTCCCCTCCCACTCCATCCCTTTCCCCCACCAACCCTTGATATTTCATAAGTTACTATTATTTGTCATATCCTACACTTCCCGACACTTCCCCTTGCCCACTCCTCTCCTCTCCATCTTATGTGCAGATCTTTGTAATAGACTCCCCTTCTGCACCCCACCTTCCCTCCACCCTTCTGGTATCTCCACTCTCATTCCTGGTCCTGAGAGGTTCATCTGACCTGGCTTCCCTGTGTCACCAGTTTTCATCTGTACCAGTGTACCTCCTCCAATCCAGCTGGATTTGTAAGTCAGACTTGGGACCATGATCATTGTGGGGAGGATGCTTTTAAGAACGAGAGGAAAGTTGTATGTCTCCTAGTTACTTCTCTGCAACCTGACTGGCCTGTCTCCTCCCCTGGATCCTTCTGTAAGAGGATGTCCAATTGCCCACAAATGGGCTTTGGGTCCCCACCCTGCACTCCCCCTCATTCTGGGTCATGTGATTCTTGTTGCCTGGTGCTTGATACCTGCTCCCATCAAGCCCTCATGATCACACAGGCTGATGTGCTTCTTCCATGTGGCCTTTGCTGCCTTTGTGCTAGCTGGCCACTTGTTTACCTTCAAGCCTTTAAGACCCAGATACTTTATCACTTGGTAGTTAGGCACCTTCAGCTTTCTCCACCATGTTTGTCTCTGCATCCATTTGTCTTCCATAATCGTATTGGGAGGGTGGGCACAGTATGATATGATTTTTTTCTTTGATGCTTAATACCTTATTCCTTTCATACCTCATGATCAAACAAACTGGTGTGTTTCTTCCACAGTGGGCTTTGTTGCTCCTGAGTTACATGGCGACTTGTTCACCTTCAGGTGTTTAAGACCCCAGATGTTATATCTTTTGTCAGCTGGACACCATCAGCTTTCTTCACCACATTTGCTTATGCACCCATTGTCTTCAGTGATCTTACTGGGCAGGTGAGCATCATGGGATACCAGTTTAATAGATCTGGTGTATCTTATGGTCAGGTGCATCTTATGGTCTGAAAAATACTGTCCTTCCTAACAACATAAGGCAAAGTCTCACCCTCCTTGCCTCTAAGGAGCACTCCAGTCATACTTCTTCCAAGACACCAAGGAGTTGAGAGGATAATGATACAAATAGTTCATGTTCATTAAGGATTTTCTGTGTAGAGAACTTTTCTAGTTGACTTTACATCCATTTTCTTCTTTCATTCTCAAGAATCTTATGAGGTAGATCCCTGTACTAACCCACCTCTCCATTTTAGCAGGAAAAGAAGACTGAGATAATTACCATATTCTTTGGATCATAAGACATACCCTCCCCACCCCAAAGTGGAGGAAAAGCAAGGGTGCGTCTTCTGGTCCAAAGGTGTGGTACCCCAGAACAGTTTAGTATACTGGTACTATTTGGTTCAAAATATTTTTTTCTTGTTTTCCTGCTCAAAAACTGGGTGTATCTTATGGTCAGGTGCGTCTTATGGTCCAAAAACTACTGTAAGTTTGGTTTATGGATGGTCAAATCAAGTGGCATTAAAAATGGGTGGTACATAATCAAGTTTTCTTTCTGCAGGTTAATGAAGCCCAGCTCTTTATTATTTTACATCAATTGGAGGAAGTGGATGAGTGTCACTGACATTTGGGAGAGTTTATCAGAACCTGACTTCCACATCTTCCTTCTTCCGGTCTGGATTGACCTGGGCTAAATCATGAACCAGGGAAGAGGACAAAACTGTAAAACATGTGAATTTCACCCCTTTTCACTGGATCTACTCATGAGCACAGAAGGACCAGACCCTCCATATTCTGATTTTAAGGTATTGTTAGTTTAGTTAAAATATAGATACCAGAAGAGTAAACAATTCTTACATGTAAAATTCAGAGACATTGATAACACTCTTCACATCATACAACTATTATCACCGTCCTCTTCTACATTATCTCACTACCGTCTCAAAACGGATCTTTTTTTTGGAGACATTTGAACACTGACTATTGGCCAGATTCTCCATGGTATTAAGTCATTTTCTTTTTTAAGGTGTAAAACTGAAACCATGGTTATGTTTAAAATACAATCCTTATATTTCCAGAGCGATCTATCAAAATGAGGGCTCCCGGCACTGCGAGTTAGGTATTGGGTTGCTAATTGCAAGGTCAGCAGTTCGACTTCATCAGCTGCTCTGCAAGAGAAAGAGGAGGCTGTCTGCTCCAACAAAGACTTGTAGTCTTGGAAACCTTATATAGGGTCGCTACGGGTTGGAATCAACCCCATGGCAGTGGGGGTGGGCATACTGAAATATATGTGGATAAAAGTTCATGTGATTTCTGATCTGCTTCAAAACAATCCAGTTTGGGAGGAGTAGGTAACGGAACAAGGTTTGGTCAGGGGATGGTAATTGTTGAAGCTGACTGATGGATACATATTGTTGAGTGCTGTCTCATGGCAATCCCTTGTGGCAGATTAGAAGGGTCTCAGGTGGTGTAGTGGTTAGGTGTTGGGCTGCTAACCACAAGATCAGCAGTTCGAAACCACCAGCTGCTACATGTGAGAAAGGTGGGACTCCCCTAAAAAGTTACAGCCTTGAAAATTCCCAGGAGCAGTTCTACCCTGTTGTCTAGCCTCACTATGGGTAGGGATTAACTGCATGACAGTGAGCTTGTGTGAGTGTTTGATTGGTTACTCTTTACAAAGGCATATCACCTGGTCTTTTTCCTGAGAGGGTTTGGACATGAGATTTTTCAATTAACAGCTGGGTGATAAGCAATTTGTGGTACCAGGCCTCCACGAAGGGCACATAGGAGTTCATTATCTTATTGTTTGTTGTTTTTTAATATGCTTGAACATTTTCATAATAGAAAGTAAAAGATAATTACCTATTTCATGTCCCGACCCCTCAGTTCCATGCACTCTACAGTTGCTTTAATAAAGCTCTGGGGATGAATAATGGAGTCATATGATACGTTATACCTACAAGAGACTATTTACATTATTCAAAGAGGAATTTTGCAGCTCTTAATTCAAAGGAAGCAAATATTGTGGAGATCTCCAGCATGACCCAAATCCGTTAAAGGGAATATTTTGTATCATGTAGAACTTTCTCTTTCGTCAACTAATCTACATGCCAAATTGGCCCAATCAAGACGTGTTTTCTTCAGCAATTGCAGTTGCTAATCATGCAGATTGAATACGTATGGTGAGAAGACACAACCCTGACGCACACCTTTCTTGATTTAAACCATGCCGTCTCCTTTTGCTTTGTACAAATGACAACTCCTTGGCGTGGGTACAGGCTCCACCTGAGCACAATAAAGTGTTCTGGGATATGCAGATGACACACTTGTGCTCGATGAAATAGAGAAAGATTTGAGGCACTTATTGACGAAGATCAAAGTCTATAGCCCTCCGTGTGGATGACAGCTGAACAGGAAGACAACAAACACCCTCCCACACCAGTAAGCAGCGTCATGAGCTGCAGAGCCAAGATTAAACTCGACTTGACTTCGACCCACCATCAATGCACATGGAAGCAGCGGTCAGGAAGTCAAAGAGTTAAGCTCTTGCTAAAGACCTCGTTAAAATCTTAAGGAGCACAGATGTTTTAGAGGACTAAGGGAGTGCCTGGCCCAATCCAATGATGGTTTTTCATCATCTCATCTGCATGTGAATGTTGAACAATGAATAGAGAAGATCAAAGAATTGATAGCTTTGAATGATGGTCTTTGTGAAGCATGTTGCATATATATTGCAAATTTCCAGAAAGAGATAAAAAGTAATCGTGTTCTGGAAGACGTACAGCTAGACTGTTTCCTGGAATCAAGGAGGGAGAGGCATGTTATTAGGGGTGACCAGTCCCTGGAGAAGGACAAGTAGCTTGATAAAAGTCAACGAAAAAGAAGAACATGCTTAATGAGATGGACTGGCACGGTGGTTGCGACATGAGCTCAACTGTAACAATTTTTGATTGATTGTGAGGATTCTGCAGTTCCAGAGAGTGTCTCATTCTTATGTACACAGGGTCACTATGAGTCTGAACCAGTTTGGTAGCACGTAACAACACAGCAGTTATACTTAATAATGGTGTAACATCTGTGCCAAGTACAAAAGGCATTCAGTGGTATCCTTACTATTCATGTGAGTACATTGTATCCATCCTATTAAAAATGAGAGTGCAGAGAGGAGTTCCAAAAGGTCAACTGGATTTAATTCATTAATGAGTTCTTGCACTTATCCATCTCCCAAACAAACAGGCAGCAGTGTGTATCTGCTGAGACCATGGCGGTTCCGTGGCACAATGATCATCTTCCATGCGGGAGACCCAGGCTTGATTCCTGGCCAGCGCACCTCATGCACACCCATCAGCATCCGTCAGCAGAGGTCTGCTTGCTGCTCGGATGCTGAGCTGCTTTTAGTACAGCCCCCAGGCCGAGGACTTGGAAGAAAGGCCCCATCACCTACTGTTTAAAACCAGCCAGTGAAAGCCCTGTGCAGCACAATATCTGATCTATATTTGTTTATGGGGGTGTCGCAGCACTTTGTTTCGTTGGACGTGAGGTCACCATGACGTGAGGTGACATCAAGTCAACAACAGCCAACAACAACAAAATATCTATTATGGTGCCGGGTTGGTAGAAGAGAGTGCCTGGTTCTGAGTTGCTCTTGTTCTAGGCGGAAGCCAAGGAACCTGAGGGCAAATCTAAGTGCCTCTATCCGAAAGGCTTCCTGGAGGAGGAAGACTCGCAAAAACTTAAGGATTAATGCCACAACGAGAACCAGAGCTCAGGAATCCCATGGCCTGCCTGGGCTAGCACAATTTCTGTGTAGCAATTCTACTTCTCTTCCTAGCAGCTTTGAAAAAAAAATCTTAAATCTCAGCCTTCTTTTTTTTCATAACTCCGGATCAATTAAAAAAAAATCTTATCACGACTGTTATCAACATTGTACCGATGGAAGCATCTCTGTAAGGGGGAAGGGGAGCATGAAACTGTTGGGCACAATGGATGGTGGGTGGGATGATGCTGGGGCCTGTCCCCTCCTGGAATATAGTCTAGGGGTGTGCCCAGGCCTCTGGGACACAACTGACAGGCCCCTGTGGGCTCCGATGGCTTTTCACTTGATTGATGGAGACGCAGGGAGTGTTATTCCTGTTTACCTGTTCACACAGCCGTCACTCACCTCTTCCCCCACACTCCCACACTTGCAAACAAAGCCACAGAATGGTTCAGGAAAAAAAAGAAAATGAAAAACCTTCCCCCAATCTCATTTTCAAATGTCAAGTGTTTCAGTTCTGGGGAGGGGAAGGAAAAGAAAGCTTTTAAGAGCATGACTCAAGACATGGCTGACAAACACATAGCTGGAGTCACTCTGTGGGGATCTGCCTGGGCTTCTATCAGCATCACGGAATCAGCCAGTAAAATTCCACTACTCTCTGCAGCCAGTTGGGAGACAATTGAAAAGCCCTGGACTTTTTCCAACCTCACTGTAGAGTAGGGTACCGGGACCCTCAGGTATGCTTATCTATATTGGAAGACCACAAATAATTATGAATAGTTAAGGAAAAAAACATAATTATTGTCCACAGCCAGTGTCATGCCGAACTAACTGTGCTTTCTTTGAGCCAACAGAACTGTTGGATTTTCTTGAAGGGTATTGCGTTGCTTAGCAACAGCGCTGGCAGCATCCATCATGCCGGGCAATGTCAGTCCTGAGTGTGGCCTGCGGCATCCGCTTCCACTTCCTCCCCCCTGCGCAACGCCTACCGCTCTACCCACCCTCTCCACAGCCGAGAATGTGAATTTGCATCTTGGAGACTGGAGCTAGGCCAGGTGATTCTGGGTATAAAACACTAAGGTGCAGCACACAAAGCACAAATAATGCTTTTGGTTCCAAGGCAAGGCATGTGACAAAGCTGAGATCACAGGATCACTTGTGTACACAGAATCTTTTGTTTTTATATAAAAAATTTAGGCATGATATTAAAGTCTGCATATCATAGTTATTTAGAATACATCTTGGTACCTGCCACCATTAAAGCATTTGTTTTGCAGCCCCTCTGTCCTCATGCCATCTTGTTTATGCCCAGCTCTGTTCACAAGGCATGCTCCCCACTTTGTTTTGCGGTCTCCTGGGTGATGGAGTTGTTGTCTGTGTATAGGGATATGTGGACAAAAGTGAGGCTATTTCTAGACATGTGATGGTCCTGCTGCGAATGCTTGGAGGCCGCTGTGGCATTTCTACCCCAGAAGAGCCAGTCATCCGGGCAGGCTCTCCCCGGGGTGCTGGCTGCCTGTGTCTTTTACTTCCTGTCCGGAGGGAGCAGGCTGGGCTAGCAGGTGGAGTGCCAGGAGTAGGGTGAGGAGGAGGAAAAAGTGCCACCTTTGGGGTATGGAAGACCCAACTCCAAATCCCTTTGCTCCCCCCAACCCACTCATGCTGCCTTGGCCAGTCACTCACCTCTCACAAAACAGGATCTTGTGAGAACAGTATTCTTGGGTTGTTGGGAGACTGAGGGTGAAAGTGCCAGCTCTATGCTCAGCCCACATGCTTATTACTAAGAATTGAGTGAATCACACATGATTCCCAGTTGGAAAGGCATTTCTTTGAAGCATCATCTAGCTCAGCCCACCAAGGGATTTTATCTTAAGCTGGGCTCTTTAGAGATGCCAAAACAGCTCTATCTATCTATCCATCTTTCTATCTATCTATCCATCCATCTATCTATCTATCATCTATCTGTCTATCCATGTATCTATCTGTCTATCCATCTTTCTATCTATCTATCTATCTATAGATATAGATCCCTCTCTCTATAGGCATAGACATAGACATAGATATAGATTCTGAACAGGCTGATTGATAGGAACCATTGGCCAACTGTAGGGTTTTTGTGCAAACCAAGACTCAGGATTTTGTTTGAGGCCCACTGAAGCTCAGGAACTGCAAGAGCCTAGGAGAATGACTCTGATAGGTTAGCACCTGACATCTGTGTCATTCTTTATGCTCCTGCTGCTCAGAGCATCACATAAGATCTATGTAAGTGCCTTGTCTTTTCAATGACCTCTTGCTTTCTTCTTTGGTCTTCGCACTGCTCATCAGGTCTTCTGCCATTTGTGCTTGATGCGTCAAATCTGTTGTTGAGATCTTCTGGAAATTCAAGTGGGATAGACTGAAAGTTGTATTTTGGCTCCTGTGGCCTTCATGGATTACAACTCCATGTAAGGAAAACCAAAATCCTCACAACTGAACTACTAGGTAACATCATGACAAATGGAGGAAAGAGTGAAGTTGTCAAGGATTTTGTCTTACTTGGATCTATAATCAATGCTCATGGAAGCAGCAGTCAAGACATCAAAAGATGCATTGCATTAGGTCAATCTGATGCACAAGACCTCTTTAGGGTAAGGGTGTTATTTTGAGGACTAAAGGTGCACCTGACCCAAACCATGGTATTATCCATGTAAAAGTGGGACATTGAATAAGGAAGACCATTGAAGAATTGATGTATTGGAATTGTGGTGCTGGAGAAGAATATTGAAAGTACCAGGGACTTCTCAACAGATTTGTACTGGCAAAAGTAAGGCCAGAATGCTTCGTAGAGGCAAGGATGGCTAGACTTTGTCTCACATACTTTGGACATATTGTCAGGAGAGACAAGTTCCTGGAAAAGGACATCATGTTTGGTAAAGTGGAAGAGTGGTGAAAATGAGGAAGGCCCTCTAGATCAGTAGGTTTCAGCTGAAACCTTAATGCCACAACCCTTTAATTCAGTTCCTCATGTTGTGGTGACCCCCAACCATAAAATTATTTTCATTGCTACTTCATAACTATAATTTTGCTGGTGTTAGGAATTGTAACGTAAATATCTGATAAGCAGGATGTATTTTCATTGTTATAAATTGAACATAATTAAGCATAATTAAAGCCCATCTAGCTCAGAAGCAACAATCCCCACATGGAAGAAACACACCAGCTTGTGTGATTCACAAGGTGTATAAAGGATCAGGTATCAGGCATCAAAGAACAAAAAGTCATATCATTGTGTGCTCACCTTCCCAATAAGATCACTGAAGACAAATGGGTGCATAAGCAAATGTGGTGAAGAAAGCTGATGGTGCCCAGCTACCACAAGAAATAGCGTCTGGGATCTTAAAGACATGAAGGTGAACATGTGGTGATCTGGCTCAGAAGCAACAAAGCCCACATAGAAGAAGCACAACAGCCTGTGTGATCATGAGGTGTCAAAGGGATTAGGTATTAGGCATCAAAGAACAACAACAAAAAAATCAAATCATTGTGAATGAGGGGGAGTATGGCGTGGGGACCCAAGACCTATCTGTAGGCAACTGGACATTCCTTTACATAAGGATTGTCGGGTTGAGATGAGCCAGTTAGGGTGCAGTGTAACAATGATGAAACGTACAACTTTCCTCTAGTTCCAAAATGCTTCCTTCACTCCCTTTCCCCTACTATCATGATCCCAATTCTACCTTGTATATCTGGCTATACAAGAGGATATACACTGGTACAGATAGGAATTGCAAACACAGGGAATCCAGAACAGATGATCCCTTCAGGATTAGTGGTGAGAGTGGCGAGACTGGGAGGGTGGAGAGAGGGTGGGGTAAAAGGGGGAACCGATTACATATAACTTCCTTCCTGGGGGATGGACAACAGAAAAGTGGGTGAAGAGAGTCGTTGAGCAGTGTAAGACATGACAAAATAGCAATAATTGATTCATGAAGGAGAGAGGTGGAGAGGAAGGAGGAAATGAGGAGCTGATACCAAGGGCTCAAGTAGAAAGCAAATATTTTGAGAATAATGATGGCAACAAATGTACAAATGTGCTTGACATACAGTGGATGCATATATGGACTGTGATAAGAGTTGTATGAGGAACCTCCCCCCAAAAGATGTTAATACTGACACAAAATATGTATGTTTATGTTGTGGCTAGAGCCCCCAATAAAATGATTGAAAAAAAAGAAAAGGGCAATGAACAACCACCCCAAACTTTAGAAAAAAGTAAGGAAAAATGGTTTGGCTCAGGATCGGGTTCGAGGTCATTCATGTTGGTGCAGATAAACAAGCAAGCAGACGACTCAACCAGGAAAAAACCCCAAACAAAAACCATAAGGCATAGTGATTAATCACAAAACAATATGTAATTGTGTATTGTGAAACATTTATGTTTTTCTGATGGACTTAGGAGACCCCTGTGAAAGAGTCATTTCTAAAGTGACCAGACTTCCCACTTTTTAACAATTTAACAATGTGCCACGGTATTTTAAAATTAAAATACATATATTACAATACTATTTTTGCATTCTATGAAAATTTCTGTTGCTCCATATAGACCAGATTTTTAATCAAGAACCCCCCCTCCCCCACACCGGGTCAATGGTGTCCCGCTTAAAATCTGATCACTTTACGTTTGACCTCCAAAGGGGTCACGACCCGCAGGTTGAGAACCACTGCTCAGGATGCCTTGCCTGACGCCGTGGCTGCATCAGTGAGCTCAGGCATAGGAACAATTGTGAGGATGGTGCAGGGTCATGCAGGGCTTCATCTTGTGATGCATAGGGTCACGATGGGTTGGGCCCGACCGCGTGGCCTAACAACAGCATATCAATGCCCATCGGAGGCTCAGATATTAAACAGAACATACGTGGGGCTGGATTACATTATTTGATACATTATTTTAAACCACCACCAGATGGTTGATATCAGCAAGGTTTCCTCAGTCACTCCCAGAAACACTGTTTTCTATATGTAACAAAAGACCTCCAAGCACCCTGTTTCTCTTTCTGGGAAGCTGCTCTTGCTGATGGGAAGCTGGCGTGGTTCAGGTCAGTTCTCAGTCAGTGGAGCATCAAGAAGACACTTTCAGTTCTAACCTGAGGCCAGAACTGCTGTGCTCTTATGGTCCAGTTCGGTAGAACACTTCCTTTTCGAAGGCCAAGGGGAAGAACAAAGGGTTGAAGAAGGCTTGCTCCGGGGCAGAGCTGGGTAAGAAGATGGACAGGTAAAGGCGAATGGGAAACAGCAGACATGCGTAGGCACTCAGGGGACCCCAGCAGTAAGTGATGGCGAAGGGGGCGCTGGTGCTCTAAAAGAGGAGGGACAAGAGAGGAAGAACTCTTTGAGAGATCCTGCCCAGGTGTGTGTGTGTGTGTGTGGGGGGGACTTCTGGTTCTCTCTCTCCTTAGCTGGGTTGCTGTTGCCTCTGTAGTTAGTTACCGTTGAGTTGGCTCCAGCTCCTGGGGCCTTGTGTGTGACAGAACAGAACATTGTCCTGCTCTGTGCCATCTGCAATGGCGGAGTCCTCTGCTGTGACCACTGTGCAATCCATTTCATTGAGGGTATCTTCCTTGGCTTTCATCTACTACCCACGAGACCCTTCTTTTTTTTTGGTCCTTCTTAATGATGAGTCCCAAACCAGTAAAATAGCCCATATCCACACAGTGTCCATCGACTGATTGTCTGAGAAGCCTATTTCTACCACGTATTCCTGTTCATTTCATAGGTTTGAACTTTAGGGGACTAAAAGGTAATTTCTGGGGGTGATTCAAATTTTAAATTAGAAGGCTGTCAAAGAGCCACGGTTTCAGGGATCCCATCAATCTCTATCCAACCCATAAATCTTGTCTTTTTAAGACTTTTTTCACTATGAATTTGAAGTTTGTTCTACTCTTTTCTCTCCACTCAATCTAATAACCAAAGTGGCTTTAGGGGTGGCGGGGCACCCTGTAGTTCCTCTGTTTTCAGGGCAGTGAGGGCTGTGGTTCATGTGGTTCTTCAGTCCATTGGAGGAATTGTTTCTTTAAATCTTTGGTTCTCTGCACATTTCGTTTCTCCAGATAAGAAGAGACCAACAGTTGTGTCTTAGATGACTGTTCTCAAGCTTTTAAGATCCAAGTTGCTATTCACCAAAGTAGGATGTAGAGTATTGTCTTTATAGACTATGTTGTCCCAGTTGACCTTGGTGTCTCCTGAGTTGATGTCTCTAGTCTTCAAGCCCAATATTTCAGTTCTGGGAAGTATTAGTTATGACTAAGAGGTTTCCATGATTGTACTTCGTGTGTACTCTATTTTATACATGAGTCCATTTGCAGAATGGACAGATAGGAGTTTCAAAAAGTTCATAAATAATATCACAATATCTCAATCCCATTTTTGCATGAATAAAAAAACTCTCACAACTTTCTACTGTGGATTGAGTGAATGTTTACAGAGTAGGTAATCAGTTTTACATTCACACACATTCTGTTTTCACTCAACTCATCCACTGCAACCCTCTCAAAGTACACAGTGAGAAAGTACACATTCCACTTTCTCCTGGAGTTTCACGTTCCCATTCGTCCTTCTTTACAAATCCTGTGAACTTTGATGATGGGTAAATTCTGCCCTTTTGATTTCATGTGGCTGTTTGTGTTTGTTGCTTTTTAAGCATCACAGTCGTTGTTGCTATGTGCCATTGACTTGATTTTCACCACGAAACAAACAATGCCCAGTCCCGTATCATCCTCTTGTGCTAATTGTGCCTATGCTTGAGCTCTTTGTTGTAGTCCCTGTGCCAGTCCATCTCCTTGAGGGACTTTCTCTTTTTTGCTGCCCCTCTATTTCAGCAAACATGACGTTCTTCAGGGACGGGTCTCTCCTAACAACATGTCTGAAGTATGTGAGACTAAATCTTGCCATCTTTTCTTCTAAGGAGCATTCTGGCTATCTTTGTTTTTGTTCGCCTTCTGTTTTACAGCGTGTGAGTCCTTTTCTAGAGACTGATATCGCCTGATAACATGTCCAAAATACACAAGACAAAGTTTCAAAAAAAAAGTTTCATGAAACTCCCTTTTAAGGAGCATTCTAGCTGTACTTTTTGTCAAGATAGATTTGTTTGTTCTAGCAGTCCACAATACTTTCAGTATTTTTCAGTAACAGCATAATTCAAATGCATCAATTCTTCAGTCTTCATTTTTCATCGTCCAGCTTTCACTTGCATTATCATGTGGTTTAAAATACCATGAATTGGGTTCGGTGAACTTTAGTGCTCAAAGTGGCATTCTTACTCTTCAACACTTTGAAGAGATCTTGTGCAGAAAATTTGCACAGTCAAATACATTATTTGATTTCTTGACTACCACTTTCGTACTTTGAACAAATAATCAGAGAAGTTGGCTTATACAAAGAAGAATGTAGCATCAGGATTCGAGGAAGGCGTATTACCAACCTGCAATGTGTACATGACACAACAGTGCTTCCTGGAAGTAAGGAGGACAAGCTTTTCTTGAGTTTAAACCAATCAGTATTCCCTTGTTTTGTTTGGATGTCTGCCTCTTGGTCGATGTACAGTTTCCACATGAACACAAGGAAGTGTTCTAGAAGTCCCAGTCTTGTCTTCCTCGTAACTTCACCCCTGATAACCATATCAAGGAATGTTTTCTTCTGTGGGTCCACTTTTTTCTTGGTTTTTCCTAAGAATAGCCAGATACAATATTTGTTATTTTCTGATTGACTTTTTAAACTCAGTGTCATGGCCGTCAGGTTCATCCAGATTGTGGGACGTTTCTCAGGCTCATCATTGTTCTTTACCATTGGGTAGTATTCTATTGTATGCATGGACTGCACTTTGTTCATCCATTCATCCACTAATGTGCTCTTTGGTTGTTTCTTTTTGTTATTGTGAATAAAGTGATAACGAACATGGGTGCATATGTCTGTTCATGTAACAGCTCTTATATCTCTATCATATATACTACCTAGGGGTAGGATTCCTGGATCAACGGGTACTTCTTGTGGTTTTTGAGGCTGTATTGTACTGTTTTTCATCAGGCTTGCACTCCCTCCTAACAGTGTCTGAGTTATACTTGCCCCACAACTTGGCCAGCATTTATTGTTTACAGGTTCTGTTTGGTTTTGGCTAGCAATAATAGTATGAGATGATCTTTCTTTGCAGCTTTGAAGTATTAGGTTTTTAAAATTTAAACTATCATTTTATTGGGAGTTTCTTCCAACTCTTATTATAACCCACAGATAAATTATTTCTTTCATGTATTTTAAGATCAAATAGGATCTTTCATATATTTTACAGATTAGATCCTTATCACATATGTCATCGATAACTTCCACCCCCAGTCTGTGGATTTTCTTTTCACTCTTTTGGGGAGGAGGAAGTCCTTTAATGGCACAAGGGCTTGATTCCTTGGAGGTCCTATTCGTCTTCTTCTCTTCTGCTATTTGTGCATTTTTATAGTTACATGTATAGTGCTTGGGAGAAGGCTAGCCAAAATGGTCCTTAGAAGGAGTTATGGTGAGACTTCATCTGCTGTAATTTGGACACACTATTCAGAAAGATCAGTCCCTGGAACAGGACATCATGCTTGGAAAAGTAGAGGAGCAGTGAAAAAGAGAAAGACTGTGGACAAGATGGACCGATGAAGTGATTACAACAACAGGCTCCAGCATAAGAACAATCGTGAAGATGGTGTAGGCAGGGAGGGTCATTATGAGTAAGGACCAACTGAATGGCACCTTCGGACATCAATGAGAGTGCTTACACCGTGAGTCAGGGACTCTTGCCTTGCCCCATATATTCCTTATAGGGTCTTTATACTTAAAAATCTCTTTTTTAAAAAAATCTTTATAGTTTTAGAGTTAATATTTAGTTCTTAGCTTTATCTTGAGTTTTTCTTAAATGTTGCATGAAATGTGGAAATTGTTTCCAGTTTGGATACCCAGTTTTTTTTTTTTTTTCAGCACGATTTGTTAAACAGACCATCTCTTCCTCATTTACTGGATTTTGACCCCTTGTTAAAAATCAGATGTCCATAGATGGATGGATTTACCTTTGGGTCCTCAATTTGGTTCAGTTGGCCTGTGTATCTACTGACAGGAGTACCAGGTTTTTTTTGACTACCATGGTTACATAGTAGGTTTTGAAATTGGGAAGTGTGAGGCCTCATCTTCTCAAGCTCATCATTATTCTACTTTGTCTTCTTCAGTAAAACTGTCTTTTTTTTTTTAACCATTTGTCTTTCTTCCCCACCCAACAGTTTTATTGGCAAGTAATTTGCATATTATATAATAGTTCAGTCATATCAAGGAGACTTGTGGAATCACCTCCACATCAATTTTAGTGCACCCCCATGGTTAAATCACCTTTAAGATGAGTTATGCAATTATAATCTGTTCTAGTGCTCCCTCCCCCTCCCATCTTCATTATTTACACCCCAACCCCCCTTTCTCTCCCTATCATCCATCCTCCAGCCCTGAATCCCCCATATCTCTTTGTAGCCATTATTATCATTATGCATCCACTCCTCCTGTGCTTCACAACTGGGAGACTCAACAGAAAACAATAAACAACAAAATTGCCCAAAGGTGATAAGGATAAAAACATAATAGCACACAGACAAAAATGTACATAATGTGTAAGAAGGAAAAGATCCCCAATAACATAAAAAGGCCAGGGAAGAAAATTCTGTCATGGAACTAGTAGGAGATACTTGCACGCAGAATAAATTCAGGTTGGGTCTAGACAGTTGGGTCAGCTGGTCAAGTCTCAAGTGTCATCCCGCATAATCAAGATTACACTGGTCTCTGCCTGATTGTGAGGCTGATCGTGATTCTTGTCAATGGCTAGAGCAGCTCTGCCAGTGGCTAAGCCTGACTAGAGACTTTGCAGATGGGGTTGGGGCGCCCACCACCCTCCATGTCCCTCCACAAATTGGGTCTTTATAATCTTTGCTCTGATGCTTTTTTTCTCACCATATTCAAATTTTTTAGTTGTCACCTTTGCATCACACAGTTTGGTGTGCTGCTTCTGTGTGGACTTAGTTGACTCCTCACTTAGATGGCTTCTTGTTTGAATACAAGCCTTTACGACTTCATATGCTATTCTGATGGCTAGCTGGGCACCATCTGCTTTCTTCACCACACTTTACGGTAGCACCCTTATCTTCAGTGATCATTTCATGCAGGTGAGTATTGAGCAGGGCCAAGTTGGAGCTGGGAGTTAGTGCAAGTCCAACATCCATTCCTGGATCTATGCCTTCATTTAAAAAAAGTGCTATAACTTGGGAGCCAATACATATGCCATATTGTTCCATAGTTCAATCATGACAAATATAATTGTTGTGTTATTGTATTTCCATACTTGTATTTGTTTTCCAAACCAGATTTTCTTGACATCATCTCCCTCTTGTTACCCCCCACCCCACTATATCCCCCTTCTCCCAAACCCTTGTTATATTTTCTTTCTCTGTAGGTTCAATATCCCTGGTTTTCATTTTCTGAAAACATAATAAAACAAATAACAGGGCTTCAAAAGTGTGAGCCCTCATGGTGACACACCTCTGAGATACACCCGGATATAAATGAGCATAAGCAGAATGTAACAGAATAGCATCACAGGGTTGTTGGAATAATACCTGTCTCTATACAGCAGACAGGGCGTTGATGTGCCACAACCTTTTTATTGTTCGCCAACCAAACTTTTCTGTTCTTGGTTCCACTGTCTTCCTCTACCTCAGACACTGTGTGTTTCCGGCTTAACTCCTCAGCTTACTAGTTTGTCTGGAGTACGGCCCAGTTTCCCCAGTGGAGGTCCTAGTTGGGGTCTCATCAATGCAGCCTCTGGGGCAGGATGTCATCCCAAAGATCCAGGAATCAGTGTCCCAGTGTTCTGCAGCACCTGGCCTGGGTTCCTGGCCTCCACCGATACCTGAAGTCAGTTCTGCTCTTCCACTGCATGCCACTAAAGACCCTACCCACCTAATGATCCCAAGGTTATTCTTAATCTCTCCTACCCCCACCTGGTGGTTATCCCTCCCTCTCCTCTCCTCAGCAGACATGCACTCATCATCACCCAAACTTGACCATTCCCTTTCCCCTCTCCTGTGCTTCCCCTCCCATCAGTAAGCTGCATCCCTCTGACAGGGCCACCGCCCTCTCTAAGAGAACTCATCTCAGAGCCCTGTGGATGGCTCCCACTTCCACTCCCACCCCTTTCCCTGACCATTTGATCTCAGCTGTCATGAAATGTCCTCTGACCTAGTAAATACACTGTATTTATCCGGAACAGATGTGTGGTTTATTGACACTGGTCTGTCTTTTGACCAAACTGTCTGGTCCCTGGTCGGAAGATTGGATGGACTGCAAGCTTGAACTTATGCCTATTCTGCTGCTTGTTCCTACCTCAGTGAACTCATTTAGTAGCTGTCCTTTTGTGCTTGACTCAGTTCACTCAGCATTAATGTCTTCCAGAGCCTTGCATGAGTTGAGGCATTTCATTGCTGTTATCTTAGGGGTGCATAGTATTCCATTGTATGTGTATACCAGAATTTTTTTAAATCCATCCTTCTACTGATGGGAATTTAGGCCATTTCCAACTTCTTGCTATTGTGAACTGTCCTGTGATGAACATGGGGCAGCAAACGATTAAGGCTTTGTCTTCTAAGGTGTGCATAATCAATTGTGAGGAAAGCTGATGGTGCCTATCAAAAGCTTTTGACTATCAAAAGCATCTGGGATCTTAAAGGCTTTAAGGTAAACAAATTCTGCTCAGAAGCAACAAAGCCCACATGGAAGATGCACACCAGTCTGTGTGATCACAAGGCATCGAAGGGATTATGTATCAGACATCAAAGAATTAAAAATTATATCATTATAAATGAGGGTGAGTACATATTGGGGACCCAAAGTCCATCTGTAGGGAAAGTGACAGCTCCTTACAGAAGGGTCACAGGGAGCAAGTGAGTCAGTCAGTGTACAATGTAGCAATGGAGAAATATGCAACTTTCCTCTAGTTCTTAAATGCTTCCTCCGTCCCACTGAATTCTACCTTACAAATCTGCTTAGGTCAGAAGGTGTACACTGATACAGATAGAAACCAGAAACATGAGGAATACAGAACAAATGATCCCACTTAGGACCAGTGGTGAGAGTGGCAATACTGGGAGGATAGCGAGAAGGTGGAGTAGAAAGGGGGAACCTCTTCTCTGGGGAAGACAACAGGGTGTCTTCCCTGGTATAGACACCTTGTGTTTCCTGGTTAAGTCCTCAGCTTACAAGTTTGTCTGCAGTAGAGTCCAGTTCACCCAGTGGAGTTTCCAGGTGAGCTTTCATCTGTGCAGCCTCTGGAGCTGCTATATGGGGTATAGACAACAGGAAAGTGTGTGAAGGGAGACAGTGGACAGTGTTTGATATGACATAATACTAATTTATAAATTATCAAGGTTCATGAGGGAGGGGAAAGCAGGGAGGGAGTAGAGAAAGGAGGAGCTAATACCAGAGACTTAAGTAGAAAGCAAATGTTTTGAGAATGACAACAAATGTACTTTGCATACAATGGATGGATGTATTGTGATACATGGATGGATTGTGATACATGGATGGATTGTGATAAGAGTTGTATGAACCTACAATAAAATGATTGAAAAAACCAAGACTTTGTCTTCTGTGTTCTTTCTTTTATATATAAGTTTGGGGAGCAGTGTTTTCCATCCTGTTAGAGGATCTTACTGGAATTTGGGTCAGGGTTGCATTGAATCTATGGGTAGAACCTGGGAAAGTATTGAGATCTCCATGATGTTAAGTCTTCCTATCTGTGTCCATGGTGTATTATTTGATGTATACAGGATTCTTTTGGGTTCTGGCAGTGGTGTTGTGTGTGGTTTGCTTTGCAGAAGACTTTCACATCTCTACTTAGATATATCTTGAAGCAGTTCATCTTGTGAGATGCTATTGTAAATGGTATTATTAGCCTAATGTCCTCTTCACAGTTCTATTAGTATAGTGAGGAATCCAATAATTTGTATGTGGATCTTGTACCCTGACACTTTGCTAAAGCCTTCTATTAGTTCCAATTGCTTGCTTGTATGATCTCTTCCCCGAGAGATTGTATATGTAAGATCATGTCACCCATAAGTAAGGATAGTTTCAGTTCCTCTCATGCTTTTATTACACTAGCCATGTTTTCCGGGACAATACTGAATAAAAGTGGTAATAAAGAGCCTCTTCTTCTGATTCCTATTTTAAAAATTATTATTTTAATTATTTATTGGGAACTCTTACAGATTTCATAACACTCCATAGTTCAATCACATAAAGCAATATTGTACAATTTCTATCCCAATCAGTTTCAAAACATTTTCTTTCTTCTTGGACTCCATATTATCAGCTCCCCCTTGTCCCCTTCCTCCCTCCCTCACCCTGCCCCCAGGAGCCCTTATTTATGTTTGTTTATTTTCTGCCATGTCCAATATATCTAGTCACATACAACTCTGCTGTTTACTCCCCTCAAGTGGGGTTATACAGTCATCAATGCTATCAGCTCCCCCTTCCCTGCTTCCTACCCCTTCCCTTCCTGAGCCCCCAGGGCTGTAATTCTGATGTTTGGGGCTGGCAGGAGATGTGAGAGTGGGCAGTTTGACCACCTTGCTATCATTGGCTGAGGGTGCCCTTGGAAAATGACTTAGGTCTGTATCCACGGCCAAGAGAAGACAGCTCCAGATCTCCAGCCTGCTCATGTGTCTTGGGCCTGCGCTGGCTTTCCAGTGCGTAGCACCTTCTCTTGATTTTCTGATCTAACTATAGAAGCACAGATTCTACATAGGCACTATCTTCCTGGAAGTGCTCTCCTGTTTTCACGGATAATGCTTATTTTCAGTCTCTCTTTGCTGAGAATAATGTTAGTCGCTGGTTTTCTATAAGTGATCTTAACTATATTGAGGAGTTTCCCTGCCAGTCTTATTTTGCTGAGAATTTAAAAGAAAAGTTAAACATCAGAAACATGATGAATATTATCAAATGCCTTTTATGCTTTGAGATGACCATGCCTTTGTTTTATGATGAATTATGTTGATTGAATTTTGTGTGTGTTGAACTATCCTTGTATACCTGGTATGAACCCTATTTGATCTTGATGTATTTATTATTATATTCTTTCTTTTTTATTAACTACTTTTATTCATTGCTCTTCTGTCTCTATCACAATGCATGCATTCATTCAGTGGTATTTATTATTTTTTAATACTCTGTTGGCTAGGGGTTTGCAAATTTTTGTTTCTACATTTATGATGGATATTTGTCTTTAATTTTCTTTATTAGTAGTGTCCTGTCTTTGGTATCAGAGTTATGCTTGCTTCATAGAATGAATTTGAAAGTATTACTTCTTTTCCTATGTTCTAAATCATTTGAATAGAATTAATGCTGTCTCTCAATGTTTGGTAGAATTTGCCATGAAGCAATCTGGACTGGGATTAAATATTTTTTTGTTTTTAGGCTGGGAGTAGATTTTTTTTTTTTTTAGGCATCACTGCCCTAGTGGTGGGAGTAGGAGGCCCAGCTGGGAGTAGTTTTTTAATGATTTATTTATTTCTGTCTTTTGTTATTGATTGTTATGTTTTGTTTTGTTTTGAATGGCTTATTTATTTCTGTCATTTGTTATGGGTTGTTTAATCCATAACAAATTTTAATCCAAAATTTCTGCTTCAGTTTGTGCTAGCTTAGATAGGTATTGTGTTTCTAGGAATATATATTCTTCTAGGTATTCAATTTGTTGGAGTACACTTTTTCTTTTTCTCTTTTTTTTTTGGGGGGGGGGCATCACTGCCCTGGTGGGAATAGGAAGCCCAGCCTTGTTCCTAGAAGGCTGCTACTGGATTTGAACTGCCAACTCTGTGGGCTGCAGTCCTGTACACAACCACTAAGCCACCAGGGCTCAGCGCCAGTTTTTCATAATATATACTTTAATACATATTTTCATGAAATATATTTATAGTTGGTTCGATTGTAATATCACATCTGTTATTTTCATCCTTTTTTCTCTATCAATTTGACCAATGGTTTGTCTATTTTATTGATTCTTTCAAAGAACTAACTTCTAGTCTCGTTCTTTTTACTGCTTTTCCATGTCATTTATCTTGGTGCTAATTTTTGTTATTTCATGACTTCTGAAAACTGTAGGCAACTTTTGTTATTCCTTTTCTCTTTGTTCAAGTTGTATGGTTAGGCTATTGATTTCTGGCCCCTTCATTTTTTTTGGGGGGGGAGCATCACTGCCTCTGGTGGTCGTGGGTGCTACCCAGTGCCGCTCCTGAGAGCCGCCGCTGGATTTGAACCTCCAAGCCTGTGGGCAGCAGTCCTGCACTCAACCACTTACGCCACCGGGGCTCAGCCCCCATCTTGTTTTTTGATGTCTACATTTATTGCAATGAATTCTCTTCCGCACACTACTTTGTCCCAAAGCTCTTGATATATTGTATTTTGAGTCCAATTGATTCTAGGAAAGTTTTCAATTTTGTTTTTTAATTTCCTATGTTGCCCAGTGATTTTTTGCAAGATATTATTCAGCTTTCATATTTTGATTTTTCCTTATCCTTGTTACTTATTTTTCACTTTATAGCATAGTGCTAAGATGCTTTGTAAATTCTAATGTTTGATTTGTAGTTGTTAATATATTCACAATACTATTCACTGTCAAACATGTGCATTGCGAGTGCTTTTTTCTCCATCCTGTAGCTTTCCTTGTTTCACTCTCTTAATGGTATTTCTTAACAAACAGATGTCTTTAAAAAAAAAAAAAGCCCAATTTATCAGTCTTTTTCCTATTTTAACAACTCATTTTTTGCCTTTAAATTTTATTTGCTTTTGTTGAGAACATACATGTCAAACCATGCACCAATCCAGCTGTTTCCACATGTGAAATTTGGTGACACTGTCCAATCACTCTCATCCTCATTAGGTATCTTTTTATGTAAAAAGTATTGGCTTATTTCAAATAAAGGTATTTTTCTATGATTTCTTTTTTTTCTTGTTTTTTTTTTGGAGGGTCATCACTGCACTCTGGTCATGGGAATAGGAGGCCCAGCCTTGCTCCTGGAGAGCTGCTGCTGAATTTGAACCTCCAACCCAGTGGACCACAGTCCCGCACTCAACCACTACGCCACCAGGGCTCAGCCTCTCTATGATTTCTTTTAGATGTTGTAATATATTACTCTTCATACTTAGATCTACCCTCTATCCTTTTTTTTTTTGGTATATATTGGACTTTTGTGTATAGAGAGGGTGCTAGCAGTTTTTTACATCTAACTATTCAAATGATTCAATATCATTTATTGACAGAATACCTTCCTTCCCCATTATACAACACCATCACCTTTAGCATAAATCAAATGACTATTTTTGTATGATCAGTTTCTGAATTCTTTATTCTGTTCCATTGGCTTCTTTGTTTAACCTTATGACAATGTTTGACTGTAAACCATTGTTGTAGCAGTATAATGAGACTTGGCATCCTGATCACAATGATATGGAGGGCAGGTCTTCTAATTTTGTTTTCTCAACATTATCTTAGTTCTTGTTTTAGTGCTGCTCTAACAGAAACATCGCAAGTGGGTGCCTTCAACAAGCAGAAATGATCTTCTCATTTTCCAGGAGGTTAGAAGTTTGAATCCAGGGGATCAGTTCTAGGGAAAGGTCTTGGTTTTGGCGATCTTCATGTGATGTGGCATCAATCTTTTCCATCTCTGCTTGCTTTTCCGTCCTCATATGCTCCTTTTATAGCTCCGAGGTGATTGGCTTGAAACATCCTATACTTCAACGACTTCTTAACATTCTGCATTGGGATTATAACCACAGTATAGGGGTTAGGATGTACAACACATCTTATGCAGGGAGTGGGGGGGATTCAATTCATAATAGTTCTCCTTGACTCTTAGTTTTTAAAACGTTTTGTGAATCAGGTGAAGGTTTACAGAACATAGTTTGCATTCAACAATTCATATGCATTTTGCTCCAATGTAACCACTGCCATCCCCTCCAAGTACCCTCATGTCTCCCAGCCTCTTCCGGAATTTCCTGGTTCCACTCCTCCTGCTTTCCTAACCCTCTGAACTTAGCCCTTGGACAAATGCTGCTCTTTTGATCTCACATGGTTGATTATTCTAACACAGGTGGGCATGCAGTTCCAGACCTGAAAGAAGTTGAGGACCATGGTCTATCTGGTCTCTATCTAGTCAGTAAACCTGGCTTCTTTTATGAACCGGAGAGCAGAAAACCGTAGAAGACTGAGTATCTAGTATGGTTTGGTTTGGACCCTTTTCTAAGCTAAAATTCTCTCTCTCTCTCTCTCTCTTTCGAGAGAAAAGCACAGTAGTATATGGAGTTCCTCCTGGTCTAGCTGCTAACCTGGGGGTGGGGACCCGACCTGGAATCAGTTCATGCAGGCTCGGATGGAGGCTGAAGTGATGGTGCTTGTTCCAGGAAAAGAAATCTTTAAGGCCCGGGTGGCAGCCAGGAGCCAAGTGGGTAGATATGGAGGGATTCTTGCGCAGCCAGGGTGGCAGGTGCCATGGCACTTGTCACTTGTCTGGCAATGTGTTTTCTGCTATTCTGATGAGGCTGACCTTAGGAGCTTCCAGAAGCTGGGGTGCTGCTCCAGAAACCAGTAAACAAGGTTCTGGCCTTAGAGCAGGGGCTCTGCCTGGGGAGTTACAATAACTGTTGAGTGCGCGAGGTTGAGTCTTGTCACTAGGAGTGATCCCACTTTTCTCAGAGCCAGTTACCATTTGGGGTGCTTCTGCTGGTCTTGAGCAGGCAGAGCTGCCTCTGGCTGTGCTGCTCGGCCCATTGTTCCGCTTTCTCCTGCACAGCAACGGATCCACTTTTCTACCTTTTGCTCTGAAACGCTGGGTTCCAGGATTATCATTCACATCTTCACGATTGATTGGCATGAGGCAGACAAGCCAAATTTTATGAACCCGAGGTCAGACTTACCCCCACCTTCTAATCTTCCTTATCAATCTGACACCAACTGTCTCTACTCTTCAGCTGGGTTCAGTCATTCCTTGCAATGACCACATGACACTCATAGGCGATGCTCTTGGTTATGAGACTTACTAGGGAAGTCAAAAGCTTATGATTTGGGTGAGAAATTCAGGTGAGAAAGAGCTGTTTGGTCAGGACAGATTCTTCTCTGCCTGCCACGCCCATACAGGCCTCTCTCTGTCCCTCAGTCTCTTGGGTATTATTAACTGCCCTCTGGGGGCTGCAGGAATGACCCAGAGTGGCTGCAAAAGCAGATATTCCCACTTTCTTTCTCCTGGATTATGTCCTACAAAAGGGGGTAGTCGGCCAAGTACGTTTAGGAATCTAAAGTCTACTCTGAGATTAGAAAACTAGATAGTGTCTGGTCACCTCTATTGCCAGTTCTGATCAGGAACATAATAGATATAGATCATGATAGAACAAAGCTCTAATTCTTTTTTTCCCCATTTTATTGGGGGTTCATACAGCTCTTATCACAATCCGTACTTCCATCCATTGTGTCAAGCACATTTGTACACTTGTTGCCATCATCATTTTCAAAACATTTCCTTTCTACTTTTAAGCCCTTGGTATCAGCTCATTTTTTTCGCATCCCTCCCTCATGAATCCTTGATAATTTATAAATTATTTTTATTTTTGTATGTCTTACACTGACCACTGTCTCCCTTCATGCACTTGTCTGTTGTCCCTCACCCTGGGAAGGGGTTATTTGTAGATCATGGTGTTCAGTTCCCGCTCCCCGCCCCGCCCCCCCCCCCCCCCACTTTCCCCTTCCCCTCCTGGTATTGCTACTCTCATTATTGGCCTGAGGGGTTTATCAGTCCTGAATTCCTTGTGTTTCCATCTCTTATCTGTACCCCTGTACATGCTCTGGTCTAGCCAGGTTTTAAAGGTAGAATTGAGGGTTAGGGAAGAAGCATTAAGGAACTAGAAGAAAGTTGTATATTTCATCAGTGCACTACTGCACCCTGAGTCTCATCTCTTCCTTGTGACCCTTCTGCAAGGTGATGTCCAGTTGTCTAAAGATATGCATTAGGTCTTCACTCTGCACTCCCCCTCATTTCCATCGACAAGATGTAAACTATCTTTTTGTTCTGCCCAATTCTTTTTTTAAATCATTTTATTGGGGGCTTGTACAACTCTTATCACAATCCATACACCCTTTCATTGTATCAAGCACATTTGTACATATGTTGCCATGATTATTTTCAAAGCATTTTCTTTCTACTTGAGCCCCTGTCCAATTCTTAAAAACCCCAAACTTATTAATTGAGACAGAAGGCCTCTCTGAGCCTGTTTGCCCTAAAATGCTCTCCAAACCTTGAGGCCACACTATTCCAGGAGGTCATTTTTTTAGTTAAATAACAAATCCAGTCAATTACAGCTCATAAGGACTCCATAGGACAGGGTAGACCTGTCCTTGTGGGTTTCTGAGGCTGTGCATCTCCACAAGAGGAGAATGCACCATCTTTCTTGCATGGAGTTGCTGGTGATTTCGAACTGGTGACCTCCCAGTTAGCTGATAGCCCACTATGGATAAATAATGTCATTTGTGAGTATTGTGTTCCTTAAGGAATCATCTATGTGAGATTGAAGATCAATATTTACTGACAAGCAGATGAGAAGGTGAGGGATGGGAAGAGTGATTCCTGGAAGCAGAACCATCAGAATGGCAATAATGAGAAAGGTGATACATTGGGAAAAATTAACCAATGTCATTGAACACACACTGTGTAGAAGTTTCTCAATGGAAACTTAATTTGCTCTGAAACACAAACTAATTTAGTTGTGGCGGTTCTGTGCTTATGTTAATTTCATGATTGAGATGTAGGGGTGGAGTCTAGCCTGTTAATCTGGAGATAGCCATTGACTAGCCAATGATGCCTCCGTGTGGGCATGGCTTTCTCCTGAGACTTCTGGAAAATCTCGTGATAGTTCCCGTGTGAAGATGAGAAGCTCTCTCCCTGGTTGTTGGGAGTTAGTCTGAGAAGATTAATCACAGACAAGACAAGATGGCAGCGTCTGAGGAGCTGGAGGAGAAGCCACATGGCTTTGCCCTGATGTTGTCAGACCTCTGAAGCTGGAGAGGCCATGTAGAGACCCCTGCCAGCGATGAGTTGCTTCTGCCACCACGGGATGCTGGTGATGGACCCTGAGCCCTGGAAGCGAGGAGCCATGGGGAGACCCTTGTCAGCGCGGTGACTGCACCCACTACCTGTGACTTCGTGAGTCGAAAGGAGACATTATAGTCTGGTATCGGGCATATGGGCTAATATCGGACTTAGGATTTTGAACTAGACTGGGTTGGGATGCTTTCTCAGTGTTCCATTCCTTTTGTGTATAAATCATTCCCTTATATCCATATGCGTGTCTACAGATTTGTTCCTCTAGTCTACCCGGACTAACACAGTAGTTATTATGTCAGACCAAAAATTAGTATAGCTATGGTTATCAGACAAATTTAACTTTAGGAATATAAGTCCTATGGGAAAAATTATGGTCTCTATGGATGATAGAAGGAATGCTTCATTAAAATACTCCTATTTTTTTTGTTTTTGTTTTTTGGGTATCACTGCCCTCTGGTGGTGGGAGTAGAAGGCCCAGCCTTTGCTCCTGTGGAGCCGCTGCTGGAATTGAACTTCCATCCCAGGGGGCCGCAGTCCCGCATACAACCACTACGCCACCGGGGCTCCGCCCTAAAATACTCCTCTTTTGATTGTAGCTAATAATATCAATTCAAAATACATATGACAAGTAAAAAAATATTGTTACTAGGGATCTAGTTCATACAGGTATGGGTTTATTTCAAACAAAACATGTTTAAATATGTCTCTGTGATCTGTGGGTAATTGCAAAGTTCCCTCAGTAAAACATTTGTGTTAATCATGTTAGGAACTCTTGAAAAAAGGTCGAATCACAGTAGTGGCTTCCAAGGGGATTTGCTGGGCCAGTTCAATTCAAGGCAGGTAGACCAGCTGAGAAGGTTATGGTAACTCTTTTTAGGATTCTAAAGAGGATAATAATTAAAAAACAAGGGTAATCTATATATTTTCTCAGAGGATGCAGGACAATTACAAGAGATTATTAGAGTGAAGTTTTAAGAAAAGTGAAAATGGCATTGATGAGGAAAAGGCCAGGAACTTTTCACTAAGGAATTTTTCCCCTCGGTAACAATAATGTACTTAGTAGGACTGTCCTACAAAAATCCTGTTGGAAACATTACCTTATCTACCCCATCCCTCTGATTTTACCCCTCTATCTTTCTTTTTATTCCTCAAACTCAAAGGAACTAGAAGGAACATGACTGGTGGCCATTGAGGGTGGCTGAGCTATCCTTCTGATGCGGTGTAAATTGAAGAGTGCGTAGTTCTTCCGGGAAGGCTGAGAGAGACAGAAACATCACTTCAGGCATATAGAGATCAGATGGAGGATATTATGAGAAACAATGGCTTCACATTTTATTTTTTTTAAGAAAATAAAGGATCTAGGATTTTGTAGCAAATTTTTTTGACTTACCCTTGGAGAGAAAAGTTTCATTAAGCACAGTTAAGTTTGACAAAATTTCCAGTCATGGTGAGAGATTTAACCTACCTCTCCCAGTAATTAGTGAATCAAGAAGACAGAAAATGAGTAAGGTCAGAGAAAATTGGAACATCACCATCAAGCTTAGCAATAAGCTTATTAAAGCGATGCTATGCTCAGCTATTAAAGAGTTCATAATTCCTTCTAAGCAAAAATGGAATTTTTGTCCGCCAAGGGTTGTTTGTTTTTTATTATTAAAAGATCATTTTATTGCAGGCTCTCACAACTCTCGTTACAATCCATACATTGCTTGCATCCAATGAATTTGTACATGTGTTGCCTTTGTTTTTTCTAGACATTTACTTTCTATTGAGCCTTTGGTATCAGCTCCTCTTCCTCCCCCTCCCCCTAATAGATTGTACATTGCTATTATTTCATCTCTCACACCAACTGTTGTCTCTCTTCCCCCATATTTTGTTTTTCCCTATAGAGTGGTGGATGGTTATGAGGCAATCTTTGCAATCAGTTCCCCCTTTCTCCCTTCCTCTCCCCTCCCCTCTTCTGATACTGCTATTTTCACTCCTGTCCTGGATTCTTTGTGCCATGAGCTCCCATCCTTTATCTATACCTGCACACATCTTCTGATCTAGTCTGCATTGAGAAGCAGCGTTGAGGTCATGGTAGTGGGGGTGAGGAAGCCTCAAGGAACCAGAGGAATAGAATGTGTTTCATCGATGCTTTACTGCACCCTGGTTGATTCATCCCTTCCCTGTGGCCCCTCTGTGGGAAGATTGTTCCTTTCCCTATAGATGGGCTTTAGATCTCTGCTCCAACCCCCCTTATTCTCAACAATATGTTTTTGTTTGTTTGTTATGTGTCTGCTGATGTCCAATTCCTGGTCCCGATGACGCCTCATGATGGTTCTGGTGGTGTGCTTCTTCCAAGTGGGATTGTTGCTTCTCTACTGAACGGAGGCTTATATAACTTCAAGCCTTTAAGACCCCAGGCACTATATCTTTTAATCACCATCTTTTTTTTGGGGGGGGCATCACTGCCCTCTGGTGGTCGTGGGAGCTACCCAGCTTTGCTCCCAGAGAGCTG
>PVJH01011328.1:56560-69443 GCA_004026705.1 Nesogale talazaci
GTATTTATATCTGTACACAACTATGCTTATACCTCTATCTAGGACTTCCTAAATCCTTCCTCTTTTTCCTTTTACCTTCCTCCTGTCCCATTGTCATTTTCCCCTGACTTCTGCTTCTTGCTACTTCCTCATAGCTAGCTCGCTGTTGCTCCCAACGTCCCCTCTTCCCCTGCTCTCTGCTCCCTATCTCCTCCTTGTTATTGACTCTAGTACCCTAGTTGTTGCCTGTCTGTGGCACTGCCTGCTCACCTTTCCCATCACCCTCACCCCGCAGGTCTTCCCGGGACTCTTGGTCCCACTGCTTTCTCTTCCGGTATACTAGCTTATAGGCACATTGACTGTGACATAGCCCAAACTGATAAAAGAAATACAGAGAAGGTTAAAAAGGAGAAGAATTAAGAAGAAAAATGAAAAGAGAGAAAAGGAGAAAAAAAACACAAAGAGAAGAAATGTACAGAAATCCCAGGTCTGTTCACTGCAAAAATGGAAATTTTATAGAAACTGACTATGCACCAGATATTTGTCATGCTATCCTTCATGTAAAGTGTATAGAATATACTGTATAACATCTTCAATATTATATCTTAAAAATATAAAACATGAGAATGATAAGTTCCAAATTAAGACCTTAGGTTTTTCTAAAGTTAGATGGCAAAAATGAGTATAGGAGTAGGATCTACTGGACCCTTAAACAGTAACTTTAAGCTTCTAAAACAGTTTTAAATAAAAAATCAGCTTCCTGATAATCACAGATGGGATATTCTTATTCCAGCCTATATCTCCTATTGATAGAACTATGGAAGGCATCAATCTGAGTCCTCTTAGTACTCTGTAGGCTTACTAAAAAAGGATAAGAAGTTGGAGAATGACTAAGTCAGGTAAGTTTCCCATTTCCCCTCTATCTCCTGACATCAATCTGAAGGCTCTCCAATGGCAGATGGGTTGCAGCTTACAAGCGGATTGTACAATCAATGAAAATGGGGGTGAGCGGTATTTATTTATGATGGGAATGGAAGGTTATGATGCAGAATAGCCTGGGATGAAATGGAGACTGTCTCAATAGAGCAGAATACTTGTAGACTAGGGGAAAATAAACTGAATTGTATGTAGTTAGGGGAAGTACTGTTTTAGTGTATAAAATAAATGTCCTATCATGTATTGTACCAAAAGAATTTTTTGGCACCAGAACTGGCAAAAAATAAAACAGACTGCTCTGAAGAAGGAAAAGAAAGGAGTATTATTGATGGCAGACATCGTACAGATTGGGGAAGAAGGTGCACAACAGACGTTTCCAGTGTCCCAACATCCTGAGGGAGTGGTGAGCTTTTGTACAGAGAGGAGGAGGAGGGAGTATAGCACCAAAATTATGGGCATAGGGGATTACAAAGAGACAATATCAAGTTAAAATTCTACAACTTTAACTGATTTATTTTCTAACATAGACCTCTAGGAGCCTAGTTAGCCAATGATTTTCTGAAGCATCTGCACTTATATTCTTTCTGGGAAATACTCCACAAACATTCTCCCACGACCATCTTGATAAACATTTACCTGACAAGCATTTCTTCACTAACCTCCCTCATTTGCTGAGAGTGGTTAAAGTTCTACAAGAAGTTACATATCATTAGGGCTGTAAATTACAGGTTTTATTCTTAGGACAGACCTGTCGGTTATACTGTGGTGATTTGCAAGCTGTGATGATGCTGGAAGCCATGCCATCAATATTTTACATAGCAGCAGGCGCGCCCATGCTGGACAGGTCTCTGGGGGCAAAGAAAGACTAGCAAGGAGGAACTGGCAACCCACTTAGAAAGAACTGGCCAAAGGAAACTTTACGAACAGCAGTGGGATGCTGTCTGATTTAGGGTGGGGAGTTGAGCCCTGCGGGGGCAGTAGATTATTTCAGGCAGATTTGGACTGGACTGGGTTGGAATGCGTTCTCAATGTTCCATTCCTCTTGTGTATATACCTCTCCCTTATATACATATGCATGTTATTAATTTGTTTCTCTAGTCTACGTAGACAAATACAGCTTGGATCAGGTGGACCTTAGTCCTCAAAGTAATATCCTTATTTAAAAAAATTTTTTGGGGGGGGCATCACTGCTCTCCGGTGGTGGGAGTAGGAGGCCCAGCCCCACTGCTGGAATTGAACCTCCGTCCCAGTGGGCCGCAGTCCCGCGCACAACCACTACGCCACCGGGGGCTCAGCCTATTTTTAAATATTTTAAAGAGATCTTATCCAGCTGATTGACCCAATGCAATAAGTCATTTAATTTCTTGACTGCTGCTTCTATGAGCAAGACTTGTGGATTCAATCCTTAACCACTTCAATCATTCTTCATATATCATGATGTTATCTATCGATTTAGCTGTATTTTAATTTTCTTTGCATTGAGTTGTAATCCATACTGAAGACTGAAACCTTTGAGCTTCATAAGCAGGTGCTTCAAGTCCTCCTCGCTTTCAGCAATACCTTATATTTCAGGTTGTTAATAAACATTTTCCCAGTTTTAATGTGGATTTCTTCCTATGGTCTAGCTTCTAGATTATTTGCTCTGCATATGCATGGTGAGAGGATACAACCCTGTCACACATCTGTTCTGATTTTACACCATGCACTATTTCTTTGCTTTGTTCCCACAATGCCCCTTGATTTATTGACAGGTTCTGTATGAGCACAAAGAAGTGTTCTGGGATCCTCTTTCTTCTTGATATTATCCATAGTTGGTTACAAGTTTGCAGTTGTATGCCTCTGCATAATCAATAAATCACAAGTAAACATTTTCTCCTGCATTCCTGCTTTGAGCCAAGAACCATCTATTGTCAGCAATGATATTCCTTACTCCACATCCTCTTTTGAATCCAGCATGAACTTCTAGCAGCTCCCTGTCAACAATGTACTGTTGCAATCATTTTAGAGTGATCCGGAGCCAGACTTTACTTACATATAATATTAATGTATTATTCTAAAATTTGTGAATTCTGTTGGCACTCCTTTCTTTGGCATGGGTATAAATATGAATCTCTCCCAATCAATCAGTTGGCCAGTCTTCCAAATTTCTTGGCATAAACTACTGAGTGCTTCCAGCATTTCATCAGCATGTTGAAACATTTCAATTGGTATTCCATCAATTCCCTCAGTCCTGGTTTTGGTGAAGGCCTCCAGTGCAGCTTGGAATTATTCCTTCAGTAACATTGGCTTTTGATAATATGCTATCTCTCACTTAAAGATTTTATAGTTTTTATTATTCTCTGGTGAAAAATGCACATAACCATTGCAGATCAAGTCACTGTAGAATCTTTATTCTTTCTGTTATCCAATCTCCAACTCACTGCTAAGACACTCCATTTCTTTTTGCCAGCACCAACCCTGGCCTCTGCAGTCCCTCTGACTTTCTTCATTCTCTGCAGTATTCCTTACATTGTTTTCTGGAGGTCTTTTCCTTCTCATCCAGGCCATGCCTTGCAAGTCTGTGTTTAGGATCATTTTTCTTTGCATCATCCAAAGAATCATAAATCATGCCAAAGACAGTAGTCTTGCCCAAATGGAATCTAAACTCAATTACAAAAATGACATCTGATGGGGTCTTGTACATTTTGACTATTTTCGTGAGTTTCTGCCTCTGGTACTGTCACTTTCCCAGGTGAAGGACATCAATGGCCATTTTCTTTTGCTGAAGTGGTTGGTTGGTCATGAACTTTCTGGTCTGGATAGTTACTGTGTCATTCATGATCATAGGGGATGCACAAACAGCCAGAGAAGAAAAGCTATATGTTATCTCCTGAAATGATTTAATGTCAACCAGTTCTTTTTAGGAGAAAGATGAAATTTTCTACTCCTGTAAAGAGTTTCAGTCTTGGAAACCCACAGGGGAAATTCTACCTTGACATATAGTGTCATTTTGAGTCAGAATAGAATTGATGGTAGTGAGGTATTTTTTTTTGGTAGTGAGGTTTTTTGGTTTCTTTGTGTTTAGTTCTTTTTTATATAGTGACACTATGTATTCCTTCTATCTTCTTATTCTTTTTTTTTTTTTTAGTTCACCTTCTTTAATTATAAACTCATCTTCTTAAATTACACAGGTTTCTTTGGGAAGAGGTAGTATATGTACTAAATATCTCAATGTAAAAGGCTACACATAAGTGTGTTTTCTTTAAAAATTGATTTTTGAATTAAAATTTATTAATAGTTTTATTGGCATATACTTCACATACCTTATGATTTAATTACTTAATCATATTAAGAGTTGTGCAATCATCACCATATTCAATTTCAGAACATGTCCTTCTCGTACTCACTGTTAGCTCCCCATTGCCACCTAATCTCCCTGCCATGCCCCCAGGGAATTATTAATACAATTACCATGTCTATAGATTTACCTATCCAGGATTTCACATAGAGAAAATTATACCAAACAGGAAGCAACAAACAAACAAGGATTAACAGCAATGACAAACTGAGGATAAACCTCAAAAAAGCAGAAAATATTAAAAACTAAAACAACTTTCAAATGGATCAAAAGGGAGACCAAATGATAAAGGGTTATAGTTTAACCTACATACATTGATTTTTCTTGCATGGTTCGGTATTTTGCCCATAGAATCTTTTAATATTGCAACTCTAGACTTGAATTTTAATTTTACTCAGCTTCAGTCTGACCTTACAGTTGAACAATTGATGGACTATTCCATAGTTGCTCCCTGGCTTCATTTTAGCTGCTGTTATTGAGCTTCTGCATGGTGTCTTCCCACCAAACTAAAAAATATACTGCCATCATGTAGATGCTGACTTATAGTGACCCCATAGGAAAAGGTAAAACTGCTCCTGTGAGTTTCCAGCACTGTAACTTTTTTTTTTTTTTTGCATCACTGCATCTGGTGGTCGTAGGCACTACCCAGTGCTGCTCCTGAGAGCCGCTGCTGGATTTGAACCGCCAAGACCACGGGCCGCAGTCCCGCACTCAACCACTTACACCACCGGGGCTCAGCCCTAACACTGTAACTTTTACAACAGTAGAATGCCCTGTCTTTCTCCTGAGGAGTGGCTAGTGGTTTCAAACTGCTGACTTTTTAGTCAGAAGCCCAACTCACAACCACTGTGCCACCAAGACTCCATGGTCTCTTCCCCGGAGATGTAGTCAATTTGAATTCTGTCTATTCTCTTTGGAGAAGTCTAGATGTATAGTTGTCATTTGTGTTGCTGAAAATAACTCTTTGTGATCAAGTCATTGGTTTTGCAAATTCCTATCCTCTTGCTCATTTTTATATTTTTATCTCTGTATTATTATAATTTTACACTTACCCCTTTAATTTATTTCTGCTTTTTATTTTTTCTGTTGGGCTTTCCAGTTTGTGAAGCACAGAGGAATAGATGTATAGAGATACAGACTGATGTATAGGTTTATAGGGGAGGTGGCAGATAGGGAGAGTGAGGGGTTGGGGGACACAAACAATGCATGTGGGCGCTGGGGATGAAGCACTAGAACTCATGATAATGACACAACTCCTTTTAAAAGTGATTTGATCATGGGGTGGGGGAAAGAAAATGTTCTAAAATCAACTGCAATCAGCACAACTCTTCTTGATATGACTGAACTATTGAATTGTGTGATAGTAGAGCACACAGTTTTTAACAGCCAATAAGACTGTTAAAAATAAAGGAAAAGGAAAAAAGTTCCTATCATGAGATTTCTTGTCTCATTTTCATCGCTAAGGCTATATTTTATAACTACTGTTCCTTCCTCTTTGTTTTGAATGGACAGTAACTATCACTGCACGTTTGATCAATTTTAGACTGAAGAAGTTGGTAGAATCCTTTCAATTCTTCCTTATTACCTTTAGTGGTTAGGAAGCCTGGTGGTTCAGTGATTACAAGTTGAGCTGTGATCTGCAAGGTCCAAAGTTCAAAACCACCAGCTGCTTTGAGGCTGGGCTGCCTACTCCCATAAACAGTTAAAGTCTCAGAATTTCACAGGGTCAGAACTACTGTGTCCTATGTACTGACTATGAGTCTGTATCAACTTGATGGCTGTGAATCTGGTTTTTGTTTTTGAGCTTTAGTTGTTGGTGTGTAAATTTCAATAATGATTGTATTGACTGTATTCTGTTGCATTTACAAAGATATTTTCCTGTTGCGGACAGCATTATTCTTTAGGATAGTTTTTGAAATGTTCTGGTTGATAATGCATGTGATGCCATTCCTCTTAAATTGGTCCTTTCTGGGCATCACAATGAATGAAAACGTCCAATCCAGCCCACCACAGCTCACGAATGCCTAGGATATCAATTTTTATGCCTTCTATCTCATTTTAGAAGGTTTCCAGTTCTCCAAGATTCATAATTTGTACCTACCACCTTCCATTTTTTAACAGTTTGCAGCTGTGTCTTCTCATTTTGAGTCCGGCCCCATCAGAAAAAGACGGTTCCGCTCCTCTCTCTGACAGTGTTGCGCTGCTTGCCCTTCATGTGGTGTACAGCATCTGATAATGTTCTGCTACTATTCACAACGTTGCCAGGGGCTAGTTTCTCAGAAGTGGACAGCCGATCTCTTCGGTCTGTAAGCTCTGCTGAACCTGTTCACTTTGGGTGACCCTGTTGCTATTCCGAGTAGCAGTGAAATAGCTTCTAGCATGATAGTGACATGAAACCCACCACAGTACAACAAACTGACAGACAAGGAATGGTAGGTGCTGTCAGGTTGGTTCTGACTCATAGTGACCTTATGTACAACAGAACTAAACGCTGCCATCCTCACAATGGTTCTTTCGTTTCAGCCCATTGATAGAGCCATGGTGCCAATTTACCTTGTTGAAAGTCTTCTTCTTTTTCACTGCCCAAGTGTGATGCCCTTCTCCAGGGACTGGTTTTGCCTGCCAACATGTTCAAAGTACAGAAGCAAAGTCTCATCATCCTTGCTTGTTAGAAGCATTCTGGCAGTACTTCTTCCAAGATAAATTTGCTTGCTCTTTTGGCAGTCCTTAATACTTTCAGTATTCTTCACTGGCTCCCTTAATTCAAACTCATCAATTCTTCTTTGGTCTTCCATACTCAATGTCCAACTTTCACATATGTGGGATGATTAAAAATATGTCAGGACTCTAGGGCTCATTAGCAACCTACAATATGTAGATGATACTACCTTGCTTGCCGAAAGCGAAGAGGGCTTGAGCCCTTAACTGAGACAGCTTAAATATATATTACAACCTAATCTAAAGAAAACAAACTTCCTCACAACTGGATCATTAAGCAATATCATGATAAACAGAGAGAAGATTGAAGTTGTCAAGGATTTCATTTCACTTGGATTCACGGTCCATGCCCATGAAAACAACACCAAGAAATTAAACACCATCCTGAAAGATCTGCTGCAAAAGACCTCCCTGAAATCTCCAAAGGCAAAAATGTCTCTCTGAGAGCCAAGTTGTGATTCACCCAATTCATGATATTTCTAGTCCTTGTATCTCCAATTACGTGTAAAAACAGAACAATGCATGCAATGGACCAAAGAAGAATCGATGCCTTTGAGTTAGGTTGTTGGTGGAGAGTAAGGAGCAGAGCATGGACCAGCAGGAAAATGGACATGTCTGTCTTCCCAGAACAGCTAGGATGCCCTTGGGAAGGAAGAGTGGCTGGAATTTAGCTCATGGTCTTCAGACATGCCATCAGGAGGCACTATCCCCTGGATAAATACATTTTTCGTGGTAAAGTCGGCAGAAAAGAGAAATCCCCTAAACTAGATGGATTGACATAATAGTTGCAACAAACATTAGAATAGTTGTGAGGATGGGCTGTGACCAGGTATTGTTCTGTTATTCTGCTGCATTATGGAGCGCAGAACCTACTCAATGGTAGGTAGCAACATTGTTAGGCAGGCAGTCAGGATGACTTTGGACAAGTCAAAGTTTACTTAAAATGGAATTCAGCCTACATTGGACGTCTAGTGCCTCAGTTATATTGGTCATTTTAATTTTCAAATGCTCTGCCACACCCCCTCCTTCTTTTGATCTCACTCACTGCCGCTGAGTCAATTATGATTCATAATAGCATTATACAACAGTATAGAACTGCCCTTTCTGGGGCAGTTTCTTTGACAGATGTGATAGGTAGTTTTATTGTGCCAATCTGGCCAATAGGAACACATGTGGTTAATGAGGTTGCAGTTTGATTAGAGGGCATAGAAATAAATGGTTCAGAAAGATCTGTTCTTCGCTTTCTTGCTCTCTCGTGATTGGACCTGCATGAGGCTTCTTTAGCTAGTTCTCTACCTCAACTTGTGAGCTATACTACCCATGGAACAGCCAATCCATGCATCCTATCACTAGAGCTAAAGGTACCTTTGAGACCTGTTTCGCCATGCTGCTGGTGTGTACATTACTTGAGTTCAAGGCTGGTGGATCCTGTTGGCTTGCCATACTTGAGTTGATATCTGGGTCTGCTTCCTTATGCTCCGAAGCTGCTGACTGTTGGTGACCTGCTGACTGTTTGCTTCCTGTGGGAAGACTGCCTGCATTGCCTGAGGGAAGACTTGGCTGTATGCTTTCTTGATCTTAGACCCAACAGTCCTCAAGAGTTGAAAGATTTCCATGGAAATGAGTTAAACTGAGCCCTTTGTACTGCTGTGTGGACTAATAAGCAGTTATATTCTTTTGTGCTGTACTAAATCATTCCATATATATGTATATATGTATGTGTATATATATATATATATATATATATATATATTCATAAGTGTTTTGGTTTTGTTTATCTAGAGAACCTTACCTAACACAACAGGTGAAGAAAGTTTCATCTTTTCTCCAAGGAATGGCTGATGATTTTGAACTGTTAACCTGTGGTGATCAGTCCAAGTTGCAGTCCACTATGCCACCAGGATTCAATCTTTCAACCTTTTTTTCTTATAGTATGGTTCACACAGTTGAATGTCTTTGCATAGTCAATGACACACAAATCAACATCCTTCTGTTGTTCTCGGCTTTCAGCTAAAAGCCACCTGACATCAACAATGCACCCACACTGAGCAAATGTTCAACTCTTTCCCGCACTTGTTTAACCCACTGTTTGAACATGTTTACCCAGACTCCAATGTTTACATGAACATGTCTGTTTACCAAGAGAGGCACAGAGGGGAAAAGTGGAGTTATCCTGCCTAAGTTTAAATCGTGATTTGCTCATCAACCTGCAGGTGTGACTTTGGGCTAGTGACTTGATTTCTTTATGTCTTATATTTAAAAGGGGCTACATACCCTGTAGGGCTGGTGGTGAAATTGGGTGAGTTAGGGTATAAAAACATTCAGTACAAAGTACATGTCCCACATCTTACTCTTACATGTTTAAGATAGCACACACACACACACACACACACACACACACGGTGGTCTTAGAGGACAGAGAAAAGTTGCCCATCAGTTTCTGAAGCTATACGTTTTTATGGAAGCAGACTGCCCCTCATCTTTCTTCTGCAGAGATGCTGGTGGGTTTGAACCACCGACCTTGTGGTTAATAGCCCACTTTGTAATCCGCTATGCCACCAGGACTCCAACATATGCAAATGAACAAGGGTTCCAGGATGAGCTCCAGCACCAAAGTGACCAGGGTTTACTACCATCAAATGCTGTGTCAGGGAGTGCTAGGACAGGATCCCCCATGACTGGAAGGCACTCAGATTGGACAGGGACCACAACAGTGGACCAGAGCATAGCAATGACCCTGAAAATGGTCCAGGACTGGCCAGCATTTTGTTGGGCTGACTGTGGGATATCCGTGAGTGGGAGCTATCTTAACAGCAACACCCCCTGGCATTTGCCTCTCAGCAGTAGCCTGGTGTAGCTTAAAGAGTGAGAGGTTTAAGACTCAAAGCCCAGAATGTGAATTCCAGTTCCACTGACCTGCTGGGTGACTTGAGGAAAGTCACCAAACCTCTCTGTTTGCTCATTTATTGGCTTCAGTCCAAATTTCCTGTTCCTGCTGGGATTGATGACCTCAAATGTGTGGCTTTAAGACAGCAGCTGTTTGTTCTCTTGTAGTACCAGAGGTTCAAAAGTCTGAAATCCCTTTCACTTTGCACTTAGCTCGTCTGTCTGCCTCTGCTGGTCTAGGGGACAATGAATTTCCTTGCCTTTTCTTGATGCTATAACTAACGTTCACTCACTTCTTGCCTCCTTTGGTCCCTTCTCCATCTTTAACACCAGGAATGTCACGTCTTGTTACAATGATCACATTGTTGCCTCTTTAGTGTCAAATCTCCCTTCACTTCCGCTCAATAGATAAATAAATACAAATAATTGACTCACGGTAAATATGCATATCATGCAACATGTGTAATTCAGTGACACCAATTATGCTCACCATGTGCAATTATCCACTTCCAAAATCTTCTGTCACCCTTCACAGAAACTCAGTGCCTCTTAGGCAATGCTGCCTCTGTCCCTCGAGAACACTGTGCTTACAGTTAGACCTGCTCAGTTAATCCAGTATAATCTCCCTAGCTCAGAGCTCTTAATGTAATCACATCTGCAAAAGTTTTTTTTTCAACATGAAGTAACAATAACAAGCTGCGGGGAGGGGGACTTGGATCTCTGGGAGGTCATTACACAACCCCTCCCAGGCCGTGACATGGAGACGGTAATTCCATGCTAGCACATGGAAGAGTGGAAGTGATTATCTTTGTGAAAAGGTACAGAGTGGAAGTGAATGGCCGGCACTGAGTCTGGACATATTTGGCCTCCCTTTGACGCTCTCCCCTGGATGGGCAGAGTGAACAGGAACAGAGCCAGGACCCAGGTGGGCTCTGTAGTGGAGGTAACTGAGGCTTCCAGCAGTCCTGCTCACGAGAGGACTGCACAAACAGACTCAGAGCAAGCCAGCAGATGCTTTAAGAAGACGCACTGGAGACCCAAGACTGTGCAACCAAGGCTTTCTGATCTCTGTATCTGGCACGATATAGATTGAACCCATAGGAAATGCTCAGCCTGACCTCCTGTTGTTGTTAGCCGCTGTGAAGTCGCCCCTGGTTCACGGTGACCTCACATAGAACAGAACAAGGCAGTGCTGCCCCTGCATCACCTTCATGATCATCGATCTGTTGGGGCCCATTGTCAAAGCTGTGGTGTCAGGCCATCTCCTTGAGGGGGGACTACCTCCTTTCAGTGGCCCTCTCCCAAACACGAGGCCCTTTCCCTAGCAATGGATGCTTCCTGTTGCTGTGTCTGTCAGTCAGGGTGTCCTACTGTGATGGCTTGCATGTGGCTAGGATGCTGGAAGCTGTGCCTCTCATTTCATGTACCAGCTGGGCCAACCAGGGTGGGCAGACTTTCGTCCGATAACCACTCAGAAGAAAGGCCGAATGATACATTCCCAAAGGTTAGCCCATTCAAACCTTGGTATTAAAACAATGGTATTATTATCCCTTTGAAACCTGATGATACGTGGTTACCTCCGAAGGCTACGTTAGGACAGGCTGAATCTCCCTCAGGAGTTTGTTTGTTTTTTGGGGGGCATCACTGCCCTCTGGTGGTCGTGGGAGCTACCAGCGCTGCTTCTGAGAGCCGCCACTGGATTTGAACTGCCAAGCCCACAGGCTGCAGTCCTGCACTCAACCACGTATGCCACTGGGGCTCAGCCCCCATCAGGATTTCTTTAAAAAAATATTTTATTGGGGGCTTGTACAGCTCCCAGCATCATCCATCCATCCATCCATCCTTCCATATCAAACACATTTGTACATATGTTGCCATAATCATTTTCAAAATGTTTTCTTTCTACTTGAACCCTTGGTATGAGCTCCTCATCCTCCTCCTACCCGATGAACCTTGATAATTTATAAATTGGGTTTTTTCATGCCTTACACTGGCTGATGTCTCCCTTTACCCACTTTTCTGTTGTCTGTTCCCGTGGGAAGGGATTATATGTAGATCATTGTGATTAGTTCCTCATTTCTCTCCCCACTTTCCCCTGGTATAAATGCCCTCATTATTGGTCCTGAGGGGTTTATCTGTCCTACATTCCCTGAATTTCCAGCTCTTATCTGTACCCATGTACATGCTCTTATCTAACTGGATTTGTAAGGTAGAATCTGAGTAAAGATGATGGCGGGGGGTGGGGGTGGGGAGGAAGCATTAAAGAACTAGAGGAAAGTTGTATGTTTCATTGGTGCTTTACTGCACCCAATCAAAATTCTTAAAGTATGTAGGATGCTAGTCCTAGAGACAGCAGCAAATAGCTTTTCCTTTCCCTTGGCCTTCTCTTTAACAGGCAGGTATGATGCTTCCTAAGAGGACATATGCATATATCCTTTGTCATCAAGAAGACAGTGGGAACTCATGCCCGTGGGTTATGAACCTTTTCTTAATGAATGTCTGCTCTCCGTGATACTTTATCATGCCCAGGAAGGGATGGGAAGGATTCCCTCACATCCTTAGGGAAACTGGAGGTTGGGAGCAGTGTCTGCAGCTGTGTCTGAGTTGTCTGTGCCTTCTTGATCTCTGGAGAAAAATGCCCTGTGCTCAGAGGTGGAGCTGTGTTGGGAACTTAATGGGAGAAGCGAGGAGAATGGGCACATGAGTCCATAGTAATTGAAGGTGGCTCCTGGCAGAAGCAGCCAGGGGATGGAGGGAACGCCTCCAGGGGATCCCTTCAAGGAGCGTCAGGGACCCCCAAGGTCCAGTCTTGAGGTGAGGATTTCTTGGGCACATGTAGAGGTGCAACTCGCGATCCGATACCCCACGTGCACAGTGCATTTGCTATGCATAATTAGTCAGGGGAGCCGGACACTCTCAGTCACTCCAGGAGAGATTTGACCCAATGAGAACTCTTGCATCTGTATGACCTTCCCAGCCTTTGAGGAACTTTATGATCATTTCTTCTCTTTGGCTTTCAACTTTTCT
>PVJH01011329.1:0-69218 GCA_004026705.1 Nesogale talazaci
GTGTTCTTTGTCTTTTGTTTAGGTCTGTACATTTTATCTTCTGTTCTCAAGCTGCCCAACTTTGTCTTCTCAAGTTGTCCTTTGAAATTTCCCAGTCAACTCTTTTACTTCATCCTTTCTTCCACTTGCTACTCTAACATTAAGAGAATTTTCAGAGTCTCATCTGACTCTCACTTTGTTCTTTTTCTTCACTGACTTTTTAAGGACCTTTTGCTTTCTTCATGAATGAGACTGCTGATATCATCCCATAGCTCTTCAGGTCTTTTGCCATGACTAGTAAGTGTCTCAAATCTGTTCTTTAGATGTTCTTGAAATTCAAGTGGGATCTACGCAAAGTGGTATTTGACCCTCGTGGATGTATTTTAATTTTCTTCAACTTCAACGTACATATAAGCAATTGATGGTCTTTTCCCACAGTCAGCTCCTGACCTCATGTTAGCTGCTGATACTGAGCTTCTCCATTTTCTCTTTCCACAGATGCAGTCCATTTGATTTCTGTATATTCCATCTGGAGAATTCCATGTATATAGTCATTCTTTTGTTATTGGGAAAGATGTTTGCCATGAGGCTATTGGACTCAGAAAATTCTATCATGAGACCTCCAGCTTCACAGTTATCACCACGATCATATTTTCCAATTTCTGTTCCCTTTTCTTTGCTTCCAACGCTTGCATTCCAGTCACCAATAATTATCAATGCATCTTGACTGCACATTTTGATAAGCTTTAGTCTGAGGACTTTGGTATAATTCTTCAATCTACAAGCCATAAATTTATCTAGATCATTTTTTAAACCATGATTCAGTTTTTTTTAAGTAAAAAAAATGCCATAACATTTACTTCTACTATTTTATTTGCAACAAGTCACACACTTGGATGAATGCTTTCTTATTAGCATCTCCATAATGTGGGATAAGTCCACTGCAGGAAGCACTTTATGCTTTCTGCACACTACGAGGAAGCTCTCTTTTGAATTTGGATTCTTGAGGTCACATGGACCCTACCTCAGTAATTTTATTTGAACATTCTTTGATCACAGTTTATTTAATTCTGGTGATCTAAATCAGTTCTTTGATCACTCAGTATCAAGCCCAGTGGAATTGACCAAAGTAGATTAAGATACTTGGCAGATAGATATCTCCTAATGCTTTCCCCTCGAGTGGATGTTTGGCTGTAGGGCACACATTTAACAACACGGTTACTAGGGTTCAGAGACAAGATGGCATCTGGATTTATGAAGGTGCAGACTGTGCCTTCTTAGCCGGGACCAATATCTCACTAGCTCAAATGGGACGATTCTTTCGTGGACACTATAGCATTTCTTTCTGGGAATAATACAAGTTTTATTACCATTCTAACAATGCAGCTACAAGAAGTTCCTCCCCCAACTTTGCTTTCCCATCTCCCAGGAGGTTTTTTGAGCCACTCTTCATTCTGTACACTTGATGGGATTCAACAGACAGGAAGACACAGCTACGTATTTGATTGCAATTGTCAGCTGAAGCAAAAGAGATTTTTCAGTGCAGAGAAAAATAGCTGACACAACATAATGGGCTTAACTTATTTACCGAAATTATAGCACAAGGAAAGTCCAGATGAATCCCACAGCAGAAACCTCAGCATGTTTTCAAAAGAAAAGTAAGGGTTTAAAGAAAAAAAATGTTCTATAATCTTGTTTGTCTTGATATTTAAAGGGAAATGTCTTAAATAAAATAACACTATTGGTCATTTTCATTTATTTGGAAAAGCATATATGTGTGCACATGTATATTTATTTGCATGTGTGAATATGTATATGACTCACATATGTATGGGTGTATGATTTACAGAGGAGCGGGTTGTGGTATACCACAGAACAGGAGTGTTGAGCAGACGTTGGTGCTATTACTTCAAACACTCTGTTTCCTTCTAAGTGGGAGCCAAGAATATGGTCTGGTTGATGACTTCTGGGTGAGTAATTACCCCTCCCCCACCCACCCCCTTTGCTAAGGAAAACAACAATGCACATGATTAAAAGCAAAATTTTCTGCGGCTGCTTTTTGTTGGGTCAACTCAAAGTAATTAGAGAGGAATGACCAGTTTTGTTTTTTAAAAAGGAAAGAAAAATCATACTAATAAACACTCATCTATGTTCCCCACATCCTTAAGAAATTATCTGAACCAATTTGGTTGATAATCATGACTCTCTAGTCTTCTCAGAATAGCCCACATATGTTCTATATTCTCCTTTGTCCAAGAACAATATCCTCATCTACTGGCATGCTGTTTCACCAGGAAGGTATGCCTGGCCTCCCATAAGGTGGAATACAATGATTCCCTTCCCAGGAGTAATGACCCCCCCAAGAGTCCCCTGAAAACAGGCACTTGTAGCTTGATCGAAATGGTGTGGAGTTCCTTGGAAGCACTCCATTATCCTCTGTCCCCATATAACACTCAGATACTTTATTTTCCTTGGGTACACTTCTCTATAATTTTTTTCTGATTGATGGTGAAGCAGACGGTTAACTTGGGCTTTAAGTTGAACCAGATAGAATAAAGGTGGAAGTTTTTCAAATCTTCCAAGATACGGCCAACTTTGGGTAAAACTGTGAAGTAGCTAAATTGGGGGAAAAGAGGAGATAGACTTTTTAAACTCTTTTCTATAATCAATTCCTATCACACACCCCAATTTCTTCCTCTCCCTGGTCTATTATAAATCCTATTCCTATACTTTACTGACAACCACGCCATCCATCCTACGGGTTTCTCTTCAACACTGTACTACCCACTGAAATAGGTAAAAGCTATGATCCCACTTAATTTTATTCAATAGCTCAAGAACAACTGCTTTAATGATAGCTCCAGGCAAACAAAAATACTACATTTGAAAAATTAGCAATGTTGAAATCTGTGCCCACTCTCACTGAGTTACTTCTCCTCCTTAGCCCCTGGTAGTTTCTGGACTCCCAATCTTTATCAGAGCAGACAGCCTCACCTTTTTCCCAGCAGTGGATGGTGGGTTTAGACCTCCAAGCCTGGGGTTAGCATCCCAGCCCCTAATCCATAGCACCAACAGGGTCCCTTGTGCTTTGAGATCATAATCACAGACTTGACCAAGTCAAGAAGTACGATGGCATATCAAAATGGGAACTCAAAAATATCTACTGCTATCAATTTTATCTAGGATTTTCTGTTGACATTATTTGGAGATCAGATGATTTCATTGGATGATAACCTAAATCCACACTCCCACGTCACTCTTCCACAATATTACATCCATGTAAGCTTCCTTTTCTTGAAACCCCCTTTGTAAACATCATTCTGCCTTCCAAGGAAGCATGTTATTCTGAAGGCATGTAGGCAAGAGGGGTCAGATGAGTCCTCAATGAATGGTGCTGCTAGACCTATGAGTGGTGTTTAGATCCTTCCCTGTCCTCCAGGACTGAATGATGGCTCAGCTCTTTGATCTGTTAGCCAAGTATGTTTAGTACGTTTTTACATGGCATCTGCTGGCCAAATGACCCTGCTCACGATCCCACATGTGTTAATGCAGGTTCCCACAGCAGGAGCCCAGCAATCCATCCCCTAAGGCACCCCAGGGCGACCTCTGTGAGCTGTTTGTAAGGAATAGGCTGTACCTCTGGCCATCACATAATCAGTGTTTCAACTGTGGCCATAACCCAAAGGACACTGTGCCTCTCTTTTCAAAGAAACTGGGAAGGCTCCAGGGAAAAGTGGAAGAGCCAGGGCTTGAGGAGACTCTTCCAGTAGATGAAGGGGTAATGATGAGGTGATGAAAGAATAGGACCAGAAGGTAATGGGACACAGTCAGCCACAATTTCTGGAGAAAGAGAAGTTTCTGAACTAAATTTCTGATTGCAGAGCAGGCAGCTATTCCCTGAGGGGGGAAAAAAAGGTGGGAAAAATTGCTAATTTCCCAGGATAAATGAAAGCAATAAAATGAGACTTCATCGTTGCTTTCTTGGCTGATGATTCCACTACCACCTCCCAAGTTATGGTCTCTGCCGAGGCACCAGAGCTGCACCCTGTGGGAGACAATATGCTTTAAATAGAAATCAGAGATGATACGAGCAATTGAATACCATGTGGCGCAAGCTAAGAATTGAGAACCGACATTCACAATGCCACACTGGTTCCAGATAGGATTTTTTTTCTAACTGAGAAGCACGGCCTGTGGGCAGGCAGCGCCTGTGCCCGTGAGCTGATAAAAGTGATCTCAGGTCTTATGCAGTTGCCTTCCCCGGTGACATGAGCAGCTGTTGCAAAAGCCCCAACCTCACTCAGTCCCTGCCAGACCACAGGCTACTGAGCCCCGGAAACAACACCATGACTCATGGTGAACAGTCCCTGTGCCTGATTTGGATACAGTGTCAACTGCACACATAAGCCTGGAGGATCACGTGGCCAGCCCCCGTGGCCACCCGAGGCCTCTCTTGGTTTTGACAGAATCCAGAGACCTTGAGTCACTCCACTCCCCCCTTTCCTGGTGCAGCACGAATGAATCTGTCCTGCATAACGTGTATATTTGCGAGCAGCCTCGTTCATCTTATTCTTATTCATTTTTTTTTTTGCGTGGTTTTCCTTGGATGAATTTTAGGGAAAATCCAAGTTTTGAGCCTGATTCTTTGAAAGCGAGTCCGGCAAACTTAGGGTTATTCTGATTGCTGTGTTTCAATGTGTTAAATGCATAACTTGTGGTTAAAATCTCAGAAACTCAGTGTGGTGGTTCTCCCCCATGCTCCAGGGCACCTCGGGAAAAAAGTGATGTGATGAGGCTGCGACCAGAACCTGATGATGAGAGCAGTGAGCTCGAGGCCTCACTGAAATTTTGTGTAAGGGGATTTAGGTGAAGGGCAGCAAGCAGCACTCTGCTGTCCCCCATGCTGTCTTTCAGACGAAGAGGCAGGGAAGTAAATGGACACACAATCTAACGTGGAGCATTGGATCAGAGAAGCCGTGGTAGAAGTCTGGGCTCTCCTGGGAGAGCGGAAGGCTGTCCTCTCTCTTGGAGTGAAACATTCCACCTTCTCTTTCTCCTCCTGCCCTTGCTCTTGCTTTGATTCACTAGTGCTGAACAAGCTTATAGGGATAATCACCCACCAGGACGTACACCCCCTCCTCAGGCCTGACAAGAAATCTGGCATTAGACACAAATGGAAGATGACCACATTAAATCAAAAAGTAAAAAATAATTACACAAAATGAATATCATTATATAGCTGCCAAATGCCATCATTGCATAACTGAAGCACATCATGACATAACTATACATTGCTAATCATGCCTCACTCTAATGGACATCACTATGGGTGTTATTCTCGCCTTACACCTGGGCATGAATTACTGTCAGAAGTTTGTTGTTATTGCACCAATAGTCAGAAAGTAGCTTTTTTTTTTAACATTGTCATATGTGTTGATAGTTGAGAAGTGAATTATTTCCTGTCTTGGCTCTGTGGGTTTGGGGAGTAAGCTGAGCAGTCTTGCCCGAGGTCTGTCTTCCATTACAATCAGATGGCGATGGAGCTGAGTCCTTAAGGAGCCTTTTCAGTACAGCATCTGGCAGTGGAGGCTGGCTCTTGGCTTAATCTGACGAGTGCTGATCAGAACATTTACAGATGACCTATTGTGTGTTTGGGGATTCCCCACAATAAAGGACTGAGTGTCAGAGGTGAATGTCCCAGGAACCAGGGAGTGAGGTGAGAGCTGTTTCACCTTTCCTAACCGAGGTCCTGGTGTCTCATAGGTATACTTCTGTTGGGGTCTTGCAGTCAAGGAAGTCACAGTAGTTTGCTCTATGTTCAGGGAAGAGCATATAGAACCACCTTTTCTGGGTGGAGTGTCAAATAATTTACAAATGTTTTAAAACTATTACAACTTCAAATTTCCCTTTATCTAGCTCTGAAGTGTTTTCTGAAGGGAACTTGGCTGCAGCCTCTTTATTACCAAATTTTAATTCTCATAACTCATTGGTCATCTTGTTGTCCAGTTGCAGCTTGTGTGTTGTCATGATACTGGAAGCCGTGCCACCCGTACTTCAAACGCCAGCAGAGTTGCCTAAGGTGGACAAGTCTCCCTTGGTGGATAGGAACTTCCAGATGAAGATAGATTAAGAAGAAAGGCCTGGTGATCTACTTGTGAAAATCCCATGGATCACAAGTGAATATGGTCCCATTTGCTTGCTTTGGTACACCATCAGGAGAGATTGATCCTTGGAGGAGCACTTTATGTTGACTAAGTAGAGGGTCAGCAAGGGCAATGGAGCACCTCAGAAAGATGAATTGGCATAGAAGCTACAATGATGGACTTGAACATGTCAGCCTTCATGAAGGTGGTGCAGAACAGGACAACGTATTTATCAATGTATATACAATTTGGCCAAGCGTCCACCGAGCAAGGAACAAGCGCACGAACACACTCTCTTTTCTTTGACAATGTTTTACTCCCATCTCATTTCAGGGAGAGGGCAGTGAGAGCACAAACCCATGACGAGTGTTGGAAACAGTGAACTGTTTAGAATGGATGGATCCGAATCCTCACTGAGGTACAAGGGGGATGCACGTTGTAGAGTGTTAGAAACCACAGTGGAAAGATGGAACGCCATCCTGGACCATCAATTAACTCCACTGGTTGAGAACAGAGCATCATTTCATTGGCACAATACTTAAAATGGCATTTTATGCAATAACCTGAATTTTAAATGTTAAAAAATATATATTCAAGGGAATTTCCACTTGCAGAGGGTTCCCTGTGAGGCCCTCGTGTCAACAGCATGTGCTCCCCATGTTCTTCCCTCCAACATGAGGGATTCCCTGTGGCAGAGTTGGTGAGCCCCAACACTCACCCTTCGTTGCTGAGAATCGGGGTCAGAGGTTCCGTTCTGAGTGGGAGATTCGTGCTTAGGTATTCCTGTTCGAGGGCATTTTTATTTCCTCTTCACCATGAGATCGTGTCTGAAAACTGTAGCACAGGATGTAATGTGACTCTGCTATGACCAATAGGCCCTTGCTTCACTTTATTCTTTCTTTCCCTCTGAATCTTTCCCTTTTCAAGTTGAAAATCAACCTGTGTGGATTTCTTCAAACACAACATTGATTTCTGAATCAGAGCATCAACCAAACCATAAATGTCTGGGGGCCATGAAGGAGGGTGGAGAGGGAGACTGGGGCTTGTAGATGACTATAAAAAATGTGAAAGTAAAACAAAGTTCAAGCCTGGTGTAACTGTATTTGGGCAAGGAAGCTGGTTAATAGTTGATTAGGAGACTCTTGATTGGCCATTGTCATTGTTGATATAAGAAGTCAGGCTCCAAAGTCCTGCCAGTCTTGGAGGATCTTTGCATTTATCAACAGTCACCTGCTTCCCCCATTGCCATCTCATAGCAACCCAGGAGGACGGATGAGAACTGCCCTATACATTTCTCAAAACCGAAAATCTTTATGGAAATAGATAACCCTCCAATGGAGCCCAAACCGGGGGTCCAAACCACCAACCTTGTAGTTGTTAAACTCCCCTGCTGTCTATGCTCCTTCTTACACATGTCTTATGGTGGTGCTTTTGTTTGTGTTATTGTTATTGGGTTGTTAAATTTGCTTATTAAGCTTCCCTCCACCCCTATTTACTTCTTATATCAAAGACATTTCTCTTTGGAAAAAAATGCCTCTGGTTTTATGTCAGCTGGGCTATGGCACCTGTTATGCGTCCCACCTCCAGGACCCCTAGTTCAGTCCAACCTCTTTCTTGATGTCTGGTCAAAGAATGTAGCATAACCTAATCAAATTGGGAAACCCAGCTTTATTCGCTTCCTATTAACGACAAAACAAAACAAAAATAGCTGACATCGAATCAGTTCTGATTCAAGGCAATGGCATGTGTCTCAGAGTTACCACAGACTTAGTAGCTTAGAAAGCACAATGCTATTATCTCGCAGTTGAACTGTGCTTTGGGGGGTTTTACGATGCTTATTTTTCACCAGGTCTTCCTTCCTTCGGAGGTCTCGCTGGGGGCTTCAGCTTTAATTTTAGCTGCTGAACTCTCTGACTCCCCCCCATAGACTCAGCTTCCTATTTCTGCTGTAAAAATTACCTCAAACCTAGTGTCCGATAGCAGTACAAATTTGTGATCTCATAGTTGTGGAGGTTGCAAGTCCAAAATCTGTCTCACTGGGTGTCAGCAGGACTAGTGCAGCCTGGAAGCTCTAGGTGGAGACAATTTTCATGCCTATTTCAATTTCCAGAGGTCGCTCGTATTCTTGCCTTGTGTTTTCTCCTTCCTTCTTCAAAGAGTATCACTTTAGTCATTGGTTCTGGAATCAGTTCTTCTCCTGGAATCGGACTCTTCCTGTCACTTCCGTGACTGCATTGAACCCTTCCAGATCATTCAGGATGATCTGTGTTATGCAGCGTGCCTGATTTATTCACATCGGTAAAACCCTGACTGTCACATTTCCTCAAATGTTCACAGGCAGTGCTAGTCTGGATAGACTTAGAGAAACAAACTCATGCACGTGTGTGTGTGTGTGTGTGTGTGTGTGTGTGTGTCCAACCAGTGGGTTTGCAAGCATTTCAGCGCTGCCAGGGGTCTCTATGTGGCTTCTCCAGCTCCAGAGGTCTGGTTGCATCAGGGTAGGTCAATGTGCCTTCTCCAGGTCCCAGGGTATAGTGCCACTAGTCTGTCAGGATAGCAGCTCTCAGGGAGAGGACAGAGAGAAAGAAATGTCTCTTCTCTCCAAGGAGGAAAAAAAACAGAAGTTCCCAGAATTCTCAGAAGAAGGCCATGCCCACACAGAGGCTTCATTGACTAATCTGTTTGACAGACTAGACTCCACCCCTTCACTCTTAATCCTCTCAAGTCCCAAATTGACACCAGATTATGTCACTACCACACATGCTCTGGGCAATAGGACATGAACACCTTTGCAGGGCCATTCTGTCTCTCACACTGTTTTTCTGGGAGAGCAATTCATCCAAAGATGAGCATATATCCCAAACAGAATAATCACAAGTCTTCCATAGGATAGTATTTTCCCTGGGAGTGGTCAAACTTTAAGAACATTTTGCTGAGGCTGTGGACAACTATCATTCCAAGCACTTGGAAGAAACTAATTTGTAACAGGAGAGAATGTAGCCCGCAGAAGACTGGTTTCTACCAAGAGAATGAGAGAAGGCTGTGAGGATAGTATTGGAGCACCCGGGCCCCATTGGAGCAGGAACCCAGTTGGCACAGTGGTGGACATGCTGGCTACCAGCCACTAGTAAGAGAAAGATGAGGTACTCTGCTTCAGTAACAATTTACAGTCATGGAAGCCCCATGAGGATGCTTTACTCTGTCCTGCAGAGCCACGATGCATTGGAATCTGTTCAATAGCAGCGAAGGAAGTTTAGTTTGGGTTTATCCCCAAACCTCAAATCTCATTTTATTCCAATTCCATTTGGCATGAGCTACTCAGAGCTGAATTTCTGTATGAATGATTTCCAAGATAAATTTCTAAACCTGTGAGAATGCCCAGGGATGCTTCGGTGAGTGTACTTGATAGCTACTTTTTAAAAGATATCATAAACTACACTATATTGCAACAAAGAATTTGAAGCTAACTATGTTAAAAATAAAGAACCTTTTTACCAGTGTGCGTTAGGTTTGAATTGTGACTAACCACACAGCTAGAAGGGTCATATTGTTTCCATAAATGTCAAATGGGAATTTCAAAACTGTGGAATCTGTTCAAGGATCCAGAAGCAATCATATGAACAGGACAAGGGACTGTTGTATCATTTAAAATCAGGATATACCCCCAGAATCTTCAGTCCCACTGTTTTCATCTTCTAATTGTTTGTCCCACCTATCTTATCTAGATAGCTATGTAGAGACATTAGCAAACACAAAAAAAACAGACAAAACAACAAAGGAAATCAAAACCAACAAAACAATAACAACAACAAAGCAAAAACAAAATAGCAATAGCAAAAAAAAAAAGACACTGACAGAAATGGAAAAGCCTATAAATATTTCAAGATTTAAGGATCAACATATAGCCCCTCCCAGAGGGATAAACAACAGAAAAGTGGGTGGAGGGTGACAGAGGATGATGTAAGATATGAAAACAATAATCTCAATTTATGAAGGGTTTATGAGGGAGGGAGGGGAGAAAATGAGGATCTGATATCAAGGGCCCAAGTAGAAAGAAAATGCTTTGAAAATGATGATGCTAGCTTGTGTGCAAATGTGCTTGACACAATGGATGATTGTGTGGATTGTGATAAGAGATGTAAGAACCCCTAATAAAAGTATTTAATTAAAAAAATCAGGACATGCATTCATAGAGGTGGCCTCCTTCCCCCCTTCTTATGCAATCTTTATACTGAGTAGATATTCTCAGAAGCTGGACTATACAAAGGCAGACACATCAACAGGATCAGAAGCAGACTTATGAACAGCCTGCCAGAGGCAAATGACACAGCTTTGCTTGCTGGAGTCATGGATGATTTGACTAATTTGCTGATGAAGATCAAAGACTACAGCGCTGTGTCTTAAATTTGCAAAAAATTAGAAAATAAAAATACACAGCCATGTGTTCCTACTCATGTGACTTACATAACTTTCTATCTCCATTCTATTTACTATCTACTCAAAGACAGAATCTCAAATGCAAATTCAAATTTTTCTTTCACTGCTATTGACAAGTGAACCATGTACAAACTAGTAGGTATTTCCTAACCCACTTTCCTTTGTGGAGGTGTAGCTTAGAGAATAATGAAGCTCTATTACATTTAACCAAATATTTTAAATTTGTATTTGTTCTTGTTAAGTATGCTTATATCAATTCTGACCAAGATAACCCCATGTGACAGAGTAGAACTGCCTTGACAAGATTCCGAAAGCATCATCTTTACAGGAATTGACTCCCAGGCCTTTTGTCCCTAGAAGTCTCGGGCGGATTTGTATCGCTGACATTTCCATTAGCTGACACGTGCTTCACCATCGCTCCACAGGGGCTTTTAAATTATGAGTCCCTCAGTCATTTTTATTGGGACAACCAATAAATAATAAATTGGTAAAATGAATGCAGTTGGGTCTCTAGCTCATGTTATACTTTGGTGTAAACTTAATGTGAACTAAATATTTACATATATACTTAGAAAATGTACAATGGCTCAAAAAGAACACTTGGGTAAATCCCTTAAAGCATTGGAGAGGGAAAGTCTAGGACACCACAGACTCAGGCCTATGATCCACGGAATAAAAGATAAACCGAGTGAAAGCTCAAAACTCCTGCATGGTGAAAAAACAAAAGCAAGCGAAGGTTCACCAGTGATATACTAAAAGACAACATCAGAGTGGGGAAAAATATTTTCAACTGATCTTAACAAAAAAAATAAATGTCCTTGATATATGTAGAATGTCTTTAAATTAAGGATAAAAATCTAATGTTTAAAAATTGGCAAGGATTAGGGACAAAAGAGAGTTATAAGTGCCTCCTAAATTTTATGAAGAGACACTCAATTTTTTTCATAATAAAAAAGTGCAAGTTAAAACTATATTAAGATACCATTTCCTCTTAGTGGTTTGGTAAAATAGAGAAGTTTGCCTGCAGGCACATTTTTACATTAATAGTGGGTATATAAAGTGGTACATTCCTGTGGAGGACAATTTGACACTCATAGTCAATATGATAACTGCATTTACTCTGATTTAGCAGTCCTAGTTTCTGGATTTATCCTGCAGACATCCTTCCCGTGTGCAAAATGATGCATGTAGGGGTGATTGAAGTCCAGTTGACTAGAGAAACAAATTCAGCGACACACATATGAAAGTAAGAGAGCTTTATATCAAAGAGTAATTGTATATTAAAACATCCCTATCCAGTCCAGATCAAGTCCATAAGCCCAATATTAGCCCATATGTCTGATTCATAAATTACTCTTCAGACTCATGCGACACATGCAATGGAAGATCACAGGCCAGTGGGTGGAAAGTCTTGTGGATCCAGTGGTGGGGGAAGCATCGTAGTGCTGACTTGGGTCTCCAAATGGCTCCTCCAGCTCCAGGGCTCTGGTTCCATCAGTATGGCTCCATGTGGCTTGTCAACAGGAAGATGAAGCAGAGGGAAAGTGCTTCACACCTCCAGGGAGGAAGACAGGACTTCCCAGAATCCTCAGAAGGCCATGACCACACAGAGGCTTATTGGCTATGACCTGATTGACAGGCTAGACTCCACGCCTACACTCAAGTTGCCAGTAGATTATGCAACAGGCCACATGGGGTTATTCATTGATTCAGTGTTTGCTGGAGACAGTTCAAATGTCCATCAAAGGAAAACTGGTTAAATAACTCATATAATTCCAAAATAATGGAATACTTTGCCACTGTGAAAAACCAGAAGCAGTGTGAGCAGTGTGGATTAATATTTGTGTGGGAAATGAAGGAGAAAGAGTAGGCATTTATAAATACTTACAGTTTTTTTGTTTTGTTTTAATCCTAGGAATAAGTAAACAAATAATGAATGGGGCTAGCAAATGAGATTCAAAGAAAAGAGAGAATGACATTTTTGAATACAGGCCTTTTAAAAAATGTATGTTGTTGTTGTTGTTGTCATTTGGAACATCTACAGCAAAACACACTCATTCACCATTTCTCCATGTACCCTTCAGTGGGCTTGATGCCATTCTTTGAGTTGTGCACCCATTCTCACCACACTTTTCTGAATTGCTCATGAACCACATGGATGCATTTCCTAATTTGGGGAAATAGCATTTGTGAAAAAAAAAAAAGGCAAGAAATCATCTCATGATGAGCGTTCACATGGGCGGCTAGTGTTTTAAATCAAAATAAACATTTTAGGCAGGGAGGGAACAGCTTGGAGGCCAGGTCTGACCTTTCACACAAGGGAAAAAGAGAATTTGCTCCAGCTTAAAATAAATTTCTGAGGCAGAAGTCAGACATGCCTTCGCCCACAATTTTTACCTATTTTGACACCAACTCTCCCTCCTATGGCACTCTGCTTGTCTGCTGGGTTCAATAATCCATTGTCACGACCACCCAGAACTCCAAGACAATCCTAAAAATGGTGGGGTATATTAGGATAGGTAACAGATTATACATCACAATCAGAAATATTAAAGGTACAGTACTTTTGTCCACTGTGCTCCTTGTCACTCAGACCAGCAGGCTCATCTCTGTCTGGTCCTTGGTCTTTACTTTGCTCATACAAAATCCTCACAACTGGACCACTAGGTAACATCATGATAAATGGAGGAAAAGTTCCTGTTGTCGAGGGTTTCATCATACTTGCCTCTCCAATCAACGTTCATGAAAGAAGCAGTCAAGAGATCGAAGTATGAGTTGCACCCGGTGAACCTGCTGTACGAGGCCTTTTTCGAGTATTGAAAAGAAGGATGTTACTTTGAAGACCAAGGTGTGCCTTGTCCAAGCCATGATATTTTTTATTGTCTCATACACACGTGAAAGTGGGACGTTGAATAAGAAAGACCGAAGAACAACTGATGCCTTTGAATGGTGTTGCTGGAGGAGAATATTGAAAGAAGCACGCAGGGCTACAAGAACAAACCGATCTGTTGAAAAACGTCTGGCAGAGTGCTCTCTGAAGGAGCAAGGACAAGACTTCATTTGACATAATTGGGACATTTTGGAGCGAGCAGACCCGGGAGGAGGTCATCACACATGGTAAAGCAGAGGGGCAGTGTAAAAATGGAAGGCCCTCAATGAGATGGATGGACATCATGGCTGCAACAAAGGGCTCAGGTTGGAACCACGGTGAGGATGGTATAGGACATGCCGTGGTTCACTCCCTTGTGCTTAGGGTCGCTATGCGTCTGAACCCAGTCATTGGCACCTGACAGCATCGAGCACAACAGATCACAACAGATCACAAACACAAAAGAGAAGAAGAAAAGCATACTTTTGCACCACGGGGAAAAATGATTCTGAAATCAGGATTACTTTCAAATTTCTAGCAGCACTCAGGGGGACATCTCGAATCATTGACACTTTACAGCAAGTGTATGGGCATGCTCCTTGCCTCCCACTGCTACCCAAGGGAAACAGCAGTTTTAGATGGGTCACACATTTTAACAAAGGTAGGGAAGGCATCAACGTTGAATTCAAGGCCCACGCAAAAAGTCACAGGGCCAAATTTTTCGGACTCTTAAAGGGATAATCTTGATAGATTTTCCTCCAAAGCAAAGAAAAACTATAGGGATTTAGGATGAACAAAATTTAAGAAAATTGAAAACTGCATCAGTGAGGAAAAGGCCAGGCCATTTATACCCAGGAATCATTTTCTATTATGATAATGTGCCTGCACATTATTGAGAGTGCCAAGGGCTGTCTGAGGAGAAAGTGACTGGAAGACTTCCTCTGGTCCTTCTTCTGGCCCTGATATTGTCATTTCATGCTTTCTTTTTCTCTTCTTTAGACTCAAAGGAACCCCGTTTGAGTCCCTTGAGTATGGCAACAATTGCCACTTAGAGGTTATCGATCAAAGAGCACAGAATTATTTGGAAAAGGTTCAGAGAGATCGAAACCTCGTCTTGCAAAGTATATTGATTTAGATGGTGGTGTATCCAGAACAATAGCTTCACACTTTGATACTTTTGTTTAATCCAGGCTTCTGTGATTTGTGGCCATACCTTTTTCACTTGGCCTCAGATACACTGCATCAGGGGCCTCTTCGGGTCTCACTGCTTAGTACAGCCTCGGGTTAGGTTAATGAGCTCCTCAGCTGGATGCTTATTTGAGATCCCTTGCCCTGTAGGAAAGGAGGTTGAAATAAGAGATTCTCTTTGAATTTCCTGGGGCCTTACTCTTGAGGAACTTCCCAGCTGTTTTCTAAAGATGGCAAAGTATAATGCACGTTCAAATTACACCACTTGGAGATAATTTAAAATTACCCATACTGGGGATAATTATTGTTATAATATTTCCAACCAACCTTAAAAATAGCTACTTGCAAGCCCACTGGTGACCTTCTGAGCAAACTTGTTTCTTGAAAATCAAATAGTTATTGGCATGTTCTTTAAGAAATCCCCTGATGACCAGTCAGCCCAGTGTGAGTCACTGAGAGTATTGCAGCACCTTTGGCTGCTGGGGAGAGAGTTTTGATCACTTGACTATTAATGACTTACATATGATCTTTCAGCTCCACCAAGTAATTAGTGTTAGCCAAGCCTCGTAAAAATGGAAGTGACCATCCTTAATCAGGAAATACAACCTGAAGAAATGTTTGTCATTACCCCCAGAATATGGCTCTCTCAAGAAGGCTTACGTTACACAGAAGACAAAGTTAAACATTTCCTTTATTGTTACTGAATTGCATGCACGAACATAGTTCAATTCATAAATGTTAGTGTGCTTATACTTTTACAATATTAGGAAATAAAAAAAGCCTAATGATGAACTGGCACAATACTTGTTGCCTATCCATTTAGTACAATCAAATAAAAGTAAAACATCCTGGTTCTGATAACCTATCTTTTTGCAGACACATACAGTGCCAAAGGTGCAGAGTCAGGGAGTAAACAAGATGGGCATTTCTGCTTCTTACTCTCCATGGCAGGCTGGTGTGTTTGCTGGATTCTTGCTGAAGCTCTTTACAGTTGTGAGGGAAAGTCTGTGACTCTGGAGTGGCTGGTGTGGAAGAATAAGCCACTTACCATCATTTCTATTGATCTTGAGTTTAGTTCCATAAGAACTGTTCCCAGTGCTTGACGTCCTCAGGAGAGGGAACAGAGTTTTCATGTCATATTTACAGAATCAACCTAAGCATCAAGCGAAAGTAACCCTGCTGGCAGGGTCAAGTACAAGTGGTTAAGTACTTGGCTACTAAGTGCAAGGTCTGTAGTTTGAGCCCATTAGCCACTTCATGGAAGAAAGATGTGGTAGTACTCTTCCTTAAAGGTCACAGGCGTGAGAGCTTTAGGTGCGGTTCTATGTCCTGTAGGGTCTGTGAATCAGAATGGACTTGAATGGACATGGGTTTGTATTTTTTATTCACCTGTACAGGGAATGTAGCTCAGAAATGGAGATCTAAAGAGGTCTGAGAGAGTATAGTATTTCCAAAGTCAGTCATAACAAAGCACCACATTTTGAGTGACTTAAAACAGGACTTCATTGTCTCACAGTACTAGAAGTTTGAAATCTCTAGAGAATTAGGTATTAAATGAGATACTTTATTTCATCTTCCAACTTCTGGTCACCCCTTATATTTGACTCTTGGCAGCGTAACACCAATCTCTTTCTCCATCCTTACCTCGTGACCTTCCTCTGAAGATGTCTACTTGCACAGAGTCTCTTCTTTTATAAAGGCATCACTGTCATTTTAGTGATCACCTGACTTCAATAGGACCTCATCATAAGGGAATTGATTACATCTATAAAAATATTCCAATTTCAATATAGAAGGTTAGAATTTTCACTAAAACTCCAAAGACAGAAGTATTAGAACTAGATCTATAGTGTTGGTGGACGATATTGAAAGTATTGTGGAGGACAAAAGAACAAACAAATCTATCTTAGAAGGATAGCCAGAATCCCCTTAGAACCAAAGATGGTGAGATTTCATCTCACTTATCTTATACATGCTATCAGGAGAGACCAGTACCTGGAGAAAGACATCATGTTTTGATAGAGGATTTTCAAAAATGAGGAGGGACTTGAACAAAATAGATTGACCCAGGGCTTATAACTCTGGGCTCAAATAGGAGAACAATTGTGAAGATGGTGTAGGGGTGGGTGGTTTTTTGTCTTGATGTATGTAGTTGAGTCATCATGAGTCAAAAGCAACTTGAAAGCACACAGTGACAAGAATATTAATTTCATTCATTGAATGTCTATTTCTTAAAGAAGGATAATCATTCACTCTGAGAAATCATATATCAGACAGTCCATTCATTTATTCATTTGACAGGTATAATAGTTAAGCTTTGAGTCAAATTGAGTGCAACCATAGAACACCTAAATTAGGGGCTGAGCCTGGTGTCATAGTGGTTGTGCATGGGATTGCAGCTCACTGGGTTGGAGGTTCAAATCCAGCAGCAGCTCTCCAGGAACAAGGCTCAGCCTCCTATTCCCACCACCAGAGGGCAGTGATGCCCCTCCCCCCAAAAAAGAACACTTAAATTCATGATGGAATCTTCTGTGAAGCAGCCAAACAGTTCAGTTGGGGGAGGGTAGACCACCTTAATCTGATCATAGTCTTGATCTGATAGAGGAAGGTTGCATCAGGATGCAGCCTACTCTAGGACTACATTGACAGTGACTGGAAGCTTACTGAGTTCTACCACTGGATTTGGATCCTGCATCGACGTCCTGTTGGAACTCCTGCTGATCTCAGGAGCCATCACTGGGCTGTGACTTCGGATTCATTTGGCCTGTCTTAGATTTATTCTGCTCAACCTCCACCAGTTTGTGGTCTTCCTGCTTCATCTTCTTGCTTCCAATTTGCCAGCTTCTACAGCTACAGGAGTCAGGAGAAGCTCCCAGCTTGCGTATGACCCCCAGACTTGAACTGGCTGAACTTATCCATTTCTACAACAGTGTGAGCCATTTTTTTATATAAATCTCTTTCTATACACATACACATACAGACACCAGTGATTTTGCTTCTCCAAAGAACCCATCCTAACACAAAAAGTGTTTTTTGTTGTTGTTGTTGTTGTTGTTTTAACTACATACCACATATAAGTTTGCTCTTGGCTATTAGCAAAAGGTGGGAGGTCCAGGTCCATCTGATTATTTGCTTTAGAAAAATTGGAGATCTTAAGGTACGTATATAGTCTGAGAATATAGAGAGCTGGGTAGCAAAAGTTTCATGATTTTCATAGACAAAAGAACCATCATTTCATAACATTTACACAGAAGCCCCACATGTGAATGAAAAATAGCTGAGCTGCTGTGTGGATGTAAAAGTGGTGGACAGAGAGTCCCATTGATCTAATCTCACCCTTTAGTCAGAGTCTTCTCTTCAGGGTGCCACCTGAGCATTTTGATTTGGGGTGTTGAGATAAGTATCTGATCTGAATGTCTTGCTTCTGAAGGGAGGCTGCTCCCAGCTTGGTCATTTCGCATGCATAGGTCTGGTAATAGTTGTTGGCATCCAGCCTCCGGGATTTTTGCTGTGCCTGTGATGTTCCACCAGGGAAAATCAGGGACTTATCTGAGCTGACCCCAGGGTTGCCAAGTGAAATGTTCACAGGAGTCTGTTCAAGCAGAGTGCTTAAATAAAGGGACATGGTGGGAGAGAAAGTGGTGGTGGGGCACATACTGCCTCCAAATGGGGTAGCACCTTTCAGCTCCAGCTCATTGCTTCCAGATATATGACTTCCCAGCATCTCTCTCCCCACTCCCCCTGCCAAGAAACCTGCAAATTGTATTCGCATGCTTGGCAGAACAGAGGATCATGAAAACAGAGTAAGATTCTCACCAAGGTGCATTGATACAGGGGCTATGACAATAGTCTCAAGTAGAAAGGGGACTGTGTGGATATATGGTTACTCTATAGATTGGACTATATCAGGGGTCCTCAAACTGTGGCCACATGTGGCCCACTGAGGACATTTATCTGGCCCACTGGGTATTTTTGCCACCATTGCTGCCCTGCTTAGCAGTCGACTCATCCCAGGCCTGCAGTGAATTTGCTCATAGTTTTTTTTTTTTTTTTAAATATAGTCCGGGCCCTCCAATGGTCTGAGGGACAGTGAACTGTATCCCTGTTGAAAAGTTTGAGTGTCCCTGGACTAGATTCTAAGTGAGTGTATCAACCATAATGATTTCAAATTTTGAATGCACTGAAAGCCAAACAAAGCATGTTTGTGGGCTGTCATTTCAAATTTTCTCTGAGTGGCTCACCCACTGATTAAAAAACCTTGTGGTTATTATATTCTTCTTATTTCATCTAATCTGATCATGGCTTCTACTCCCACAAAGAATTAAAGTCTCAGCAATCTACAGAGGAAGTTCTACTGCCCTGTCCCATAGGATTGAACTGAGTCAGAACTGACTCAGTGGCAGTGAATTTGTTTTTTTTTTTTAATCACATGATAGAAAAAAGATTTAAAAAATGAGTTGGGGAAAAAAACCCCATAAAACAAGGGCTCATTGAAAAGTTAAAAAGAGAATGAGTGGGGTGGTGCATACAGAAAGCAAAGTGTGGTAGTTACATAATCTTTTGTCAATTTGAGACTATTAAAACTGAAGGGGTGGAGTTAAACTTGTCAATCAGGTTGCAACTCGATGACCTCATTTGGAGAAACCATGGCGATAAATAGTTCCCTGTAGGCAGAGGGCACACTCACTTCTCCTTATGAGATATTATTGACAAGTCTGATGGTCTTACACTGATGCAGTCAGAGTCCTGGCACTGGAGAAGCCACAGGGACCCATGCCTGTGCTGAGACGCTTCCATCACCACTGCATCCACAAGACTTTCCACCCACTGGTCTGTGATCTTCCTGCATTCTGCATCCTTGTGTGTGTTGCATGGGTGTGAAGACGACTTAATAGATTGGTATCAGGAATGTGGACTAATATCAGATTTATGACTTTATCTGGACTGGGCTGGATGTTTCCTCAATCTGAAATTGCTCCTGTATATAAAGATCTTTCTTATACACATATACATGTCTGTGAATTTGTTTCTGTAGTTGACTGGACTAACACACAAAATTACAAAATCTTCTTAGACATAGTCAAGCACCTTGAAAGAAAGAGTTACTGACTTGGAAGGATGAGGAAGTGGGGACTGTAAGGTCCACTACCATAGCACGATCAACAAAGATAATGTCTTACAATTGAGGTATTAAAAGTTCACGAAAAACCATCTAAAGTGCAACTATTGGTCTCTCCCTTTCCAGAGGAAATGCGAGTGAAGAAAATCAAAGACATCCGAACCACACAAACGTTAATCTGCATAACTCTGAGACCAGAAGAACTAGATGATTTCTCTTTACCACTACCAACTGCTCTGATTGGGGTCATATTAGATGGTCTCAGAAAGAAACAGAAAAAGATGGAACAAAAGTCAAAGTCATAGAAAGTAACACAATTATTCACTGGACAGAGATTGGTGGAACCCCCGGATTACAATCCTTAGTCATCCTATAGCTCTGAAACTGAATGAAGTCACCTTAAGGACACATCTTTGAGCCAAACATTTGATGTTTCCATAAGGAGAATGATAACATTAAAAAGGGAAACACACCTTTGAATGATGAATCCTTTGAGGTCAGTGGGGAACACTTGACCCAAAATAAGGTTCCAAAGGATTTGGGGAGAGAGTCTGGAGTTAGGAAACAGAGAAGGTGTGAGAGAATGTGATTGCATTGATGGGGTTGCAATGGACAATAGAAAGTCGAATGAATTGTTGAGTGATAATTGTTGGCGATTTACTCTGTCAACCTCTACCCAAATCATAATAAAAAAATAACCACTTGAAAGGGTTCAGACACAAGCACCCTCCTCTAAGACACACTCATCTACATGAAGAGGGTTGTGTGTTGCCTCTGAGTCCATCTCGATGCAAGGCAGCCCATGTGTGTGGAGCAGACCTGCTTCATGGAGTTCTTCAGGACACTTGTCATGAGTAGACCACCAAGTTTATTTTGAACAGCACCTTTCGGTGGGTTTGAACCTCAATCATTTGGCTTTTCATTCTTTAAACCTGATCCATTACCGCTTGTTCTACCCTAATAGTATAGTTAAATCACTTGCATGATGACACATTGAAGAATGATAAGATCAGTCACTTACACGACCACCTCTGGGAAGTAAGTTATTGAACCTCTTTCGTGTTTCATTTAGGAACCCTAGTGGGGACACAGTGGGTTGCTTGCCTTGAGGCCACCAGTTCAAAACCACCAGCCTCTCCTCAGGAGAGAGATGTGGCTTCCTACTCTTGTAGAGAGTTGCAGTTTCAGAAACTCATTGGGACGTTCGACCCTGTCCTACAGGGTTTTCATGAGCCGACATAGACTCGACTCCAAGGAAATGAGTTGGCTTCATTTACCTCTTCTGAAAAAGAGGGATGTGTTAGTGTAGACCTTAAAAGGTTGAGAGGTAATGAATATGAAATACCATGCAAAGCAAATGATCCATACTGGTCAAGTTTTAAGGAAAGGCCAGAATAAGACTTCCTCTTTTCTCAGTTGAAGAGGCACTCTCGTGGCATGGTGGCTTCTGCATTGGGCCCTGAATTACTAGGTCAGCAGTTTGACACGCACTGTCAGCTGCTCCATGGGCGAAAGAGGACACTTTCCTTCTCCCATAAAGAGTTACAGACTTGTCAGCCCACAGGAGCCGTTCTTCTCTGGCCTGTGAGTCCGAATCAACTTGATGGCATTGAGTCTTTCTTTACTGAGGTCCTAAACCAATGAAAGCAATAAAAGATGCAGTCTGGAGAACTAAAGTATTATCATCCATGATAAGGGGAAAGTTGCACGACACGGCTTAGTTGGCCCAACACAACTCCTTATCCCTTCTTCTTAGCTCTGGAACAAGTATCTGAATGAATATTTGGCGGGGGGGGGGGGGGGGGGGTGCTGGGGGCTCAAAAGAACGGACATACAAACCCAAGTTATGAGCCCATGAGAATTAATCGGACAGCCACTAACAACACAGCCATCCACTCCCACCAACATTCTCACTTCCCAACTCCCCTTCTCCCTCACCTGCACCCCTTCCCCCACAGGATGCAGAAGTCCTTTTGCGTCTGTGAGCTCTCTGGTTCCTGTTACATTAACTCCCCCTGACTGAGAAGAGCTGATGAATGGCAGTCAGCGGCCAAGAAAAGTACTCCAGACCCATGAGAAGTGAAAGGTGTAACAAGTGGCCTAAGGAATTTAAGAGAAGTCACTCTTGGGGGAGGAGAGGTAAAGAAGGAAATTTGTAGGGAGGGAATACATATCCCCTCAGATGTATATAGTCACTCACTGCCTTTGAGTTGATTCTGATTCAGAATAGAATAGGGTTTCCATGGACTCTGCAGCCTATGCACCACAGGGTTCTCGAGACTGTAAATCTTTTTTTTTTCTGAGATGGATTTTATTCTTTTTTTAAAATTTTACATATATTCATACATTGTATTGCTGTTAGCTTCCGTATTGATAAGTTCTTAAAGGAGCATAATGCTCAAGGCAGACTTTTTTGTTTTCTGATCAAGTCTCATTTATTTGGGAGAAGTAAACCAGTTTTATAGGGCAAGCAAGCTTAGGTAATTAGCATATGGTGATATTCAAAATTAACAAGTGAATGACAGCACAGCTGCAAGTCAAGCTTCAAAGGTCAGGGCTGTTTACAGTTACAAAGGCGACAAACTACAAACCCCAGGCAACAAGCTACAACAGAGTTCAGGCATATCTTGCTTGTAGCCAGGTCAAGCATGTCGGGACTGGATGGCTCAGGACAGGTCCCCCTTTTTTATTTTTTCAAGTAATATCCTCCCGGAACTCTGCCTGTCTTAGGTTGTCAGGACACACACTCAGTCCTTACCCGTTATCGGTCAATGGCCTTCTAATGTCACCATGGCCTGTCTTAGGTTGGTAAAGAGTGCTCCTGATCTTACCTGTCATTGGCTGTCAAGTTCAACTCTCGGAGGCAGAGGGTCTTATCACATACTAGTGGTGTGTGCCACTCTGTTCAAGATCGCTCATCTCCAAGTGACAATAATGAACTTGCAGGGGCCTTGCTTGAATGGTCTCAATCTGCTGCTTAATAAATGCCATGAGGTTGTTGAATAATACTGGCCATAATGAAAGCAAAAACAATAAACTACCGAGGGGGCCCCACAGTGGCAAGAGGTAAGGGAACAGTCCATTGAGCCCGGTCCACAGTGGATTGGTGGTCAACTCCTTTCTTCTCTTCTCCAAGTCTTGCAGCCACTTGATTTTGTCTCTTATGATTCCAGATTTGTTGGCATAAAAACAGCATCTTTCCTGTAAAGCCAAACAAATACCTCCCTGCTCTGCAGCAAGTAAATCTAAACCTCTTCTATTTTGTAATACTACTTCTGCTAAAGAATCTACCTGTTCTTGCAAATCTTGTGTAGTGCCTGATAGGCCTGCATATCCGAGATTAGCTGCCTCGATAATTTGGTATCCTGCAGTTCTAAAGGCCACTGCAGTACTGATCTCTAATTTTACAAATAGGGCAACTAGTTGCACTGCCCTTTAGCTCTTCCTGCCATGTAATCAATAGCAGGGATAGGGACAGGCTCATTTCCAGGAATAATATCTATGTCTGGAAGGAGAGAGACTAGCACACATAACTCTGTCCAAATGTTAGATAACTGGGTCAAAGTCCTATTGTTGCCACAAACAAAAACTGAACTAATAAGGGCACATAAGGAGCCCGTAACATTAATAACACTAGAACAAGAAACAAATCCTGCCAATTCCACATAATCTCGCAAGTATTGTTCAGCTCTCTTCCTCTTCCTCCCTTCTTGTCTTTATCCCTGTGGGTGTGGGATGCGGGCCCCTCCCCCAACCTGTTCTCTACCATGCCCACTTCTAGAAATGGAGCCCATCTGACTCTGGTTGCTTCCAGCTCTGCAGCTCTCTCTTTTCTTGCATCCTTCCATGCATCCACGCTGTTGGGTTGGGTGCTTTGTGGTAGGAACTGCTTGCCCACTCCAGTTTCTGTGGAGACAAGACCAGTACTCTCCCCGCCCCCCACGCCCCGGGTAGATTAGTGCCTGTTCCCTCTGTTATCCTTTCCTTTTTGAACTCCCTTTTATCTCCCTATCCCCTCTACCCCCTCATCTTTCTCCCATTACTGTATTGCATCCAACGTGTACCTCCCTGGGTTTCGTCCTCCCTCCTCCCCTTACCCTACTTCTTGGACCAACTGTTATGGTACAGAAGTTTTCTCTTTTATACTCACCATACTGTTTCTACTTACCTCAGGGTGCTCATGCAGTACTTTTCCTTTTGTGATTGACTAACTTCGCTTAGCATAATTTCTTCCAGTTCTTCCCACGCAGAGATGTGTTTCTTGTGTTCATCTGAGCTTTTGAGTGAGGCATAGTACTCAATTGTATGTATGTGCCAGAGTTTGCTAATCCATTCATCTACTGGAAATTTAGTCTTTAAGCAAGCATATAGCCTCGTCTTTTTTCCACAGAGCAGTTAACTGGAAGGGTAGATGGCAACTTCCCAATTAGCTGCCAAGCACATCATTACCTGGGCACTAGGTTTTCCACTAGGCAGGTGAAGGGTTTCCAGTCTAACTTGCTACAACCATTCGGTCTTGAAAACCTGACTTTTGTAGTTAGCTGCCTGATGCTGAGCCCACTGAGCCACTGGGGACTCTTTGATATTTACTAAATGTTTCCTATTATTCCTTACTGTTTAGACTGCTGAAAATTTTTGGTTTGACAGCCTTTAAATGAACTGCACAGTGGGTCCTGCCCCAATATAAACCAGGTATTAGAAAACTGGAATCTCCAAGCTCTGTATAGTGTTAAAAAAAAAACAAGAAAAAGGCTACAGAAACAATATACTCCAGGCTCACGCAATTTTGAGAAATCTGGATTAGAGGATGAAAAATTTATTTCTGCACCACAGGACAAACTAGAATCGTTTATATGCTAATGTCTTTTGACTCTCTTATAAAAACATATAATGAATATCATTATTTCAAACATATTGGGCTAGCACACTTATTTTTCTAGCATTTTATTAATATTCAAGTAAGAATCTTCTATGGAATATTAGCTAAGGAAAGACTAACTTAGATTAACTCTGAGTGGACAAATTTATCCAAATACTTTGGAAAATAATGCTATTCTGTGTTTTATATATCAATTTACCTCTAACTTAGGCCTAAAAAAATGAACACATGAAAAGCAAGAAAATATAGACATTATGAAAGTACCCGTCTTTAAAATATTACCGATTTTTGCTTTTTAATTCCAGACCAATAAATTATGATTGATTGGATTCTCTATTAGACAAAATATTGTTTTGCTCAATTTGCGCTGCCAATAGGATTTGTCATTGCCAGTTAGACCCTTCTTACAGTAATAAACTGATTTCTCCATATAAGCCATGTTAATACACTCTTAGAAAAGAGAGAGAATTTGAATTGGGGAATTCACCAAATTTTAAACAATCATTTTATGGAGGGCTCTTATAGCTCTTATCACAATCCATACATATATCCATTTCATGCCAAGCACATTTGTACTTTGGTTGCCATCATCATTCTCAAAACATTTGCTTTCTACTTGGAATTCACCTAATTTAGGTTCTTAATGAAAGCAAAACAACCTTGAACCACTGATGCTGACACAGCGCTATGAACAATGGGAGTCATAGAATCCCAATTTATAATTCTTGTTTTTAAATCTTACATTGAAAAATAGTTGTTCAAGCATAAATTTCTGAATATTTCTGGTTTCAGTAAGCTGGTTTATTTTAGATCTGAACTTGGCGAGTATAGAGGTCTCTATGACTACAGACAATTGTTCCTTAGCTTACTTGTGGGACACAACAAACCAGCATTATTCATGTTGTTAATAAATAATGAGGAAACCATATATGTGGAGTGCATTCCATGTGTACTATTCCATTTGAGCTATTTTAACAGTCCTCTGAAGTTGATGTTATTATTTTTTTCATTCCATGGATACTGAACCTTCTGAAGAGGTTAAGTAATTTTCAAGGCCACTCAGTTTGAACCAGCAGTGGCTCATTGGGAATTCAGGCCATTCCTGTTGTAGTGTGTCTGGACATCTCCACGATATTCAGTGGGGAGGATGTGGAGAGAGAGTTGTGAAAATCCATCTGGTCCTTCAAGGTCTTTGCAGAGTCATAAATTTGCGTGAATCCAAACAAACTTTGTTTACTGTCCACATGAATGAGTCTATATTTGGTAACTACCATGGCTCTCTCAGTAATTTAAAAACCACAATGTTCAGACCATCCTGGGAGGGTAAGATTAATAGGAACAAAGAGTTAGCTAATCTTGTTTAATTGAGAAAGCATGAGTGGCTGAATTAAAAAAGAAAGACTATTCAGTCACGGAAGGGATGCTGAGTGGAAGTGAATACCGATTGTGTTCCTGTGACTTTAAATAGAAATGTATTTTGTGAAAATCCATGCCATTTAATGCCTTTGAGAATACCACCAAGGACAGGGTGCAATAAAAGCCAGGAGTGCTACAGCATTAGATACTTAGAAATTGCTTTCAAAACATTGGTCATAAATGATGGCTTTGTGTCCATGAGTACCTCGGCAGATGTGCTAAGAATTATGTTTTATGTTCTCTGAATTCTGAAAAGTCAAATGCTCACAAATGAGGATAGATTACCTCCTAAAATGCTTAAATAATCTCTCTTTCACATGGATATGCTTGTTCCGCACCCTCATTCCTTTCTTTCTGTTGTTCCAGCTTGAAAAACGTTCTAATCATATGAAACAGATGATGTGTTATGGAATCATCTGAAACTCTATTAATGCCACACTGTGACCTGGCATGTCAAGTCACATTTTAGGGGATGGGGCAGGGAGAGTTATGGTTCATGACATTATATAATCAAATGCTCAAGGATGAGCGTCAAATTTGATTTACAAACATCGGATGATATGATTCCATCTCTCTTCCTTTCTTCAATCCTTGTCCCATTGAGCATAAAAGTTTTCAAGAAATATTCTCTTGAACATTTCCCAGAGTTATAAACCCTCATATGCACCGCTTATCTGTTATTATGAAGAAGACTGTGGCAAAGACGCTAATGGAGATATGAAACTCTGAAAGACCTCAATTCTTAAGGGTTTAAGTCAGCCTGAGGCTACCTGAGGAGACACAGAGAAAGGTGCATCTGCACTTGTCTTAAAAGATTGAGATGATTTTGATTGGTGAAGAAACAGGTATTTCCAGCTTAAAAGTAGCCTTAATCAAAAAGCAATGGTGGGTCCCTACAACGAGTATTCCCCTACTGTGGTTGACTTATTTCTCTTCGAATGATGTCTTCAAGTTCTATCCATTTTGTCCCAGGTATGAAGAATTGATTGGTCTGTTGATGGACATTTAGGTTGTTTTCTCCTTCCAATTATTATGAAGGTTCTGCAATAAACATGGCTACACACATCTTTATTGGAATTTTTGTTTTCAGGTCTTTGAGTTATACACCTAGAAGTGGAATAACCATGGAATTTCTATTTTCAGAATGTCGAGGAATTATCACCAAGACCATGCCATTTTGAATTCCCATAAGCAGTAGCTAAACGTTCCAATTTCCCCACATCCTGCTGACATATTTTCTTTCTTTCTTTTTTCTTTCCTATTTCTACATTCTAGTCATTCTAATCACAGACATTGAGTCAATTTTGGTTTATATTGTGACCCCATAGGCCATGGAAGAACTTCTCCTGCAGATTTCCAAAACTGTAACAATTACTTGTGTTAAACTGACTATGCAAACATAGTCAACCTCATGGATCATAACAAACTACAGATAACCTTGAGAAGAATGGGAATTCCAGAACACATCATTGTGCTCAGGCAGATTCTGTACATGAATCAGGTGGCAGTTGTCCAAACAGAATGAGAAAGTGCTGGAAGGTTTAAAATCAAGAAAGATGTATGTCAGGGTTGCATCTTCTCACCATACTGATTCAAGTTGTATGCTGAGAAAATAATCAGAGAAGTTGGGTTATCTGAAGAAGAGCTCTGTATGAGGGTTGGAGGAACACTCTTAACAACTTTCCATCTGCAGAAAACACAACTGTGCTGCATGAAAGTGAGGAGAATGTGAAGCACTTGCTGATGAAGACCAAGGATCTCCCATGTGGATTATATTTCAATGTAAAGAAGACCCAAATCTTCACAATTGGGCCAAGAGGTCAGACATCATGATAAAGGGAGAAAGGATTGACGTTGTTAATGATTTTGTCTTGCTTGGAGCCGCAATCGCTGCACACAGAAATAGCAGTCAATATCAAATGATTCATTGCATTGGGTAAATCTGCTGCACTTAGTCCCCTTTAAAGTGTTGGAAAGCAGGGAAGCTACTTTGAGGGCTAAAGTGAGCCTGATGCAAGCCGTTGAGTTTTCAATTGTCTCAAATGCATGTGGATGTTGGACCTTGAATAAGAAAGGCTGAAGAAGAATTGATGCATTTGAATTATGGTGCTAGTGAAGAATATTGAAAATACCATAACCTGCTAAATGAATAAACAAATCTGTTTGTGAAGAAGTATAGCCAGAATGATCCTTAGGGGCAAGGGGAGAGAGATTTGGTCTCATATACTTAGACTGGGTAAGCCTGGTCCCTGGAGAAGAACATCATGCTTGTAAAGTTGAGGGACAGCAAAAAAGAGAAAGGTCCTTGGCTAGATGGATTAACACAGTGGCTGTAAGAATGGACTGAAATTTAAGAACATTTGTGAGGATGACTCAGGATTGAGGAGTATTTTGTTCTTTTGTGCATGTGGTTGCTGTCAGAACCAACTTGACAGGACTTAACAACAATAAACCATTCTAGTAGGAGTGAAACAGCAGGTCCTTGTGGTTTTGATTTGTATCCTTCTGATGACTAATGGTATTGGCTATCTTTTCATGTAGCCATTTGAATGTCTTCATTTATTAAATGGATATTCAAGTCTTGCCCACATGGGTTATCTGTCTTCAGCTATTGCAGTTTTATATATTTTATTAAATTTTTTTAGCTATAAGGTTTTTGAAGATATATTCTAGCTATCTTGTCTTTTTTTAGTTTGATAAAGTATTTGATTTTTATAAGTCCCCATTTATTTGTGCTTTTACTCTTTGTGCTTTTATTAGTATATTAGATAACCCATCATTAAAAACAAAACAGGCCTGAAATAATGTACGTTGCATTTTCTTCTATGAACTTCATGGTTTAGTTTTCACACTTAGGTCTGTGTTTGGACAGGTTCACTAGAGAAAACCAATGATGCCTATTTTTATGCATGTCGAGTTGTAGAAGCAGGAAGGTTTCAAAGTGATAGTAATATAAATGCTTCTTTTGACTTGGGTAGCTGTGCAGCTGTCATACCCAAGATCAGCAGGAAAACACAGGCTGGTGATAGCAGAGCCAGATGAATGCAAAGCTGGTGGGTTAGATTAGATGACAGAACACTGATGACTCCTGGGACCAGCAGGCAATAAGTCAGGCTATTGGTTCAGTGCAAAGAAATACAGCAAGGATCAAACAAAATGTCCCACAGTGTTCACTTATATAGGCAGTAGGCCACACCCATGCAGTAACTTCCTTTCAATTGCATCAGAGCTATGATATGAGTAAGGGGTTTATATTTCATTGTAGTGTTCTTACAACTAATTGACCCCTGACAGCAGATCCCATTATGGTATTGATTACATTATGTTAGCACCCATTAAAGATGACTTAGCTGCTAAACCGCTGAGAATCCTGGCCCACACAGTTGACACAAAATCTATCCAATGTTCTTAGGATATTTTGAATTTGCTTTTTATGTTTAGTGCGAGCAATGGATCCAGTGTAATTTTCTGCACGTGGAAATCCAGTTTTCTTGATACCATTTATTGAAAGATACTTCTTTCCTTGTTGAGTGTGCTTAGAATCCTTGTATCCATGGTAACAACAGTAACAAAAAATGTCTTAGAATTACAGGCAGAGTGCTCCTAAGAAACCAGAAGTTTTAATCTTGTGTGCTTTGGAAGGACTAGTCTCTAAAGAACACCACATTTGGCAGAGGATCCCTGTACTACTCCAAGTGACTTTTGCTTTCCTGATGTGTCTGGAGAAGAAGGTGGGAGAAGATATTGACTGAATTATATGTTTCTGCTTTGAGTGATTGTTAACAGGGTTCATTGTGATTGCTATCCTGCTAAGTATTATTAAATCAGATATCTCAACACCAGAAGTGGGGGGCTTTACTACATTCAAGCAAGAACCATGCATGATGCCTGAGACGCCTATGGTATCCTGGATCCAAGAGACAGTGTTGGCATAGAGGAGCGGCAAGGGGCGCATCATCAGAACTAGAATTTGCCATGAGACAAAGCACTGGGCTTTGCCTACAGAGCAAGTAAAGCTGAGTGCGTTGGGCAGAAAACTGGGCTTATGGAGTAGGGGATTCTTGGCACATAATTGAGAGAACTGGGTATGTTGATCCATGAGCAGGAATTGAGTCCCTTCAGGGTGAGGCTGATAACAAAGTGGCATGCCCTTTAAGCGCTTATTGGTAGCCTTGTAACTGAGATTTGTAACATTGCCTGAATAGGGCAGAGGCCAAGTCAAAAGCTAGAGACCAAAGAGAAGGCTGACTGTGGGCACAGAGAGGATACACAATCCTAACTGAGCAATCATATCCCTAGAATTCCTTACTGATTTGAAATCACTTAAATTCTTGAATAAATCTCATAATTATGAGCATTGTCTGTGAAAAAAATTACCATAAACATATGAGTTTATTTCTGGACTCTTAATTCTGTCATACTGATCTAAGTGCTTTATGAATGAGTAGTAGGATACTTTTATTAAATATTTGCACAGCATATTTTCAAATCAGGAAATGTGAGTCTTCCTACTTCCAACATTGCTTTAGCTACTTAGTTTCTCTTGCCTTTCCATATAAGTCTGAGGATTGGTTAAGATTGGATAAGAAAGGATTGGTTCTGCTTCTATTGAAAAGGTGGCTGAAATTTTCATTGGGTAGCTTTGAATTTGTAGATAATTTTGTGTCTTACTCACATTGTAGCACTAACAAATTTCCCGATCCATGAACATTGACTGTCTTTCCATTTACTTAAGTCTTCTTTAATGTCTTTCAGTAATGAGTTTTAATTTACTAACATGAAAGACAAGAAAAGGTAAATGTATACAGACCACAGTTCATTAGTTGTTCTCTGAGGCAGGAGGAAGGGGAAAGCAAAAGCAGAGAACAATTTAACAGTGATTGAAAAATTACATCAAAAAAGAATAAATTGCATAGTTAATTATTTTATATATCAACAATTGTATATCTTTTAAAGAGTTGTATGTATTCATCTGGTAGGCACAATTCTGCTTTTGTTAATATTTTTGAAAATTCTGCCCTATCACAAACCCCTATTGTTTGTATAAATAGTGTCTAGTCACGTGTTTATTCTGTATTAGTCAACAACTCATGTATTACAGTCTGAAAATCCCACCTGTACACTGATATTGTACTAATGACACTATCAATAGACTTACCTTATACCTGGGGGGTGCGATTTATAATTTTCTGTATCATAAAATAACAATGATGTGTCTAAAGTGAACCAGAGACAATATAAACCACAGTGAATAGATTTGGAGCTCACACTTTCTAGCCCCAATCTAAGAACAATGAATTATTATGATGTGGTCCTGCTTGATGCTCAACAAAGAGAACGCTGCGATATGGGGGCTATAGTAAAGTGTGGTGTAGAAACACAACGTGCCCAGCTATTAGAAAGCATAGTATCTGGTATCTTAAAGGCTGGTCTTTACACAAGCAGCCATCTAAGAGGCATCAACTAAATTCATGTAGAAGGAACACACGTGTGTCCTGCAAGCAAGCTTGTGTAATCCAAGGACTGTAAGTGAATAAAATCCAAATCCAAAGAGGGAATGGTATTAAAGCTTAAATTATGTACATCTGGATTGCAAAAGGCCATAGATAACAGTGGAAGCCCAAATTCCCTTTGTAGGGACCCCACATAAATTAAGTAGAATTCTCTCTTTTCATACTCCAGAGAGGTGAATGAATAACCTTGCTACCAGACAGAGAGCATTGTGAAGGTGATTATGGCAGATATTATTAGGTTAAAATGTAACATCTTTACCATTTAATCTTTCTTTTGACCATTTTAAAGTTTCAGTTTTGAATAATATCTGCCTGCTTTTTGAATGAGGTGTTTCTCTGCTTTATTTTCTTATTATTTCTTTTTTTTTTTTGCTTTCCTGTTTGTGTTTTGAATGATCTTCTGCATATCTCTCTACAGAGATAGTAATTGGATTAAAAATTACCAAGGGACAAGGTAGAGGAGGTTGGGAACTAACAACAATGAGTACAAGAAAGAAGAAGATGTCCTGAAATTTAGTGTGGTGATTTAGTGTGGTTTTTAAACTCTTCTTGGGGTTGAGCCCTGGTGGTGTAGTGGCTGTGTGTGGGACTGCGGCCCACTGGGTTGGTGGTTCAAATCCAGCAGCAGCTCTCCAGGAGCAAGGCTGAGCCTCCTACTCCCACCAGAGGGCAGTGATGCCCCCCCCCCCCAAAAAAAAAACTCTTCTTAATGTGATTGAATGGTTTGACTATGTATGCTAATTATATGCTAATGAAAAATAAAAATTAAATTAGTAAAATTTGCCTATAAATATTTAAATAACTCCCCTGAAAGAAAAATTTCCAGAATTAAATGTCAAAGTTTTAAGATTCCAAGGAACTATGAATAAACCCTACAAAATGAATGATAGTAGATCCACACCAAGGCAATTGTTTTAAAAATATATTAGTTTACTGAGGGGCAATGACAGAATCCTATAAATAGCTAGAAGAAAACAAGAACTCATAGACAAATGACTAGAAATCAGAAAGCACAGAATCTTCTCAAAAGAAACACAGAAAGACAAAGTGGGGAAAAAAAAGAAAGACAAAGTGGAGCAGTACTTTTAAAATCTGTACAAATATACTTGACACAGTTATTTCTGAGTATGAATTCTGCATTAGAAAAAGGGTGCCTAGGGCTGAGCCCCGGTGGCGTAGTGGTTGTGCATGGGACTGCGGCCCACTGGGACGGAGGTTCAATTCCAGCAGTGGGGCTGGGCCTCCTACTCCCACCACCGGAGAGCAGTGATGCTTAAAAAAAAAAAAGAAAAGAAAAGAAAAGAAAAAGAAAAAGTGTGCCTAATATAAAGTAGAATAAATGCAGAAAAAGTTTAAAAATGTTATCTCTCATTTACTCTTTCTCAGATCTTCTGGAGGATTTGCTTGTACAAAATCAGGAAGAAAACACAAAAGTAAGCCATGATAGGGTGGAGGTGGTTATGTTGGGACCATTTTGACCCATAGCAACTTTACAGGACAAAATAGAATTACTCCCAAGGTTTTCTGGGCTGTGCTCTTTACAGGAATTGATGCCCAGTCTTTCTCTTTCAGGGTTGTTACAGTTGTGGTGGGGGTGGTGGCAGCCTCTCTTTTAGTTAATACACATTTTACTAAGAGAGCTCCTCTGTCAAAGTATAGAATAATGATTTCCATCCTTGTCTATACATTGGAATCAAATGAGCATTTAAAAAAAATACATTTTCTTGGGTTCTACCTCCAAATATTCTGCATTAGCTGGTCTAGGGTTTGTTTGTTGGTTGACAGATGTTCTGCATTGAGAACAGAGAGTGGCACATTTAGATAGGAGTAGGTAGGAAAACTCAAGTTCTTTTTTTCAGGTAGAGGAAATTGATGAGTTCCTTAGGGTGGAAGGCACTCAAAACACAACTGAGGAAGGGCTGCCTCCTCAAAGCAGAGCCAACTATAATGACGCGCAAGAGACAAAGCCTGTGAAAGTCCGTCAGCCTTTTGGAACCTTCAATTGTTGATGAAGCGTGATATAAAATTAGAAAAAAAAATCCCACTTGATTATTCAGAGCATCTCAACAACATCAGAAAACTCCATGAGCTGTGGAACTATGTAGAAAACATAACTCATGAAGAAATAAATAGATCATTAAGAAGACAAGAAAGAAGGAATGGATTGACAGAGAAGATCAAAACGGATGTCAGAAGAGATTCTGAAACTTTTGTAGGCAGCTAAGACAAAGGGAAGCAATTATGAAGTCAAAGAGCTGACCAGAAACTATCAAAGGATAGCTCAAGAAGATGAAATTAAATGTAATAGTGGAATGTACATAGATCTAAAGTTAGAAAACCAAGGACGAAGAACATATTGAGCATATCTTAACTTTAAAGATCTCAAAAAATTAAGCCTTGTGCTACAATCTTGAAAGAGTCTATGGACAAATTATTGAACGATACAGGAAACATCAAAAGAAGATGAAAAGAATGCACAGTTACTATAACAAAAAAAGAACGAGTAGACATTCCACCATTTCAGGAGATAGCATATAAGCAAGAACCAGGGGTCCTGAAGGAAGATGTTTAAGCTGTACTGAATGAATCAGACCAAAACAAGCTCCCTGGATTGATGGAATACCAACTGAAATGTTTCAACCAGCTGATGCAGCACTGGAAGCACTTCTGTGTCTGTACCAGTAAATTTAGAAGATAGCTATTTGGCCCACTGACAAAGAGAGGTATTTGTAACCATTTCACAGACAGAAAATCCAACAGATTTGAAAAAATTATTGAGCAATACCACTGATATCACATGCAAGTAAAATTTTGCTGAAGATCATTGAATAATAGTTGCCGCAGTATGCTGCCAAAGATTTGTTCTGGATTCAGAAGAGGATGTGATATCATTGTTAACATCAGATAGATTGGGGCTCAAAACAGAATATATAAAAAAAAAGATGTTTACTTGTGCTTTCTTGAACATGTAAAGACATTCAATTGTATGGAGCATCAAGAATGAAGATAACCATTAGAAGAATGGGAATTCCAGAAAACTTCCTTTTGCTCTTGCAGAATGCAACATGAATCAAGAGGCAATTGTACAAACAGAACAAGGGAAGAGTGAATGATTGCATGGCTTATCATCAGGAAAAATGTGCCTTCAGATTATCTCATCTGATCATACTTATTCCATCTAAGTGCTGGGTAAATCATCAGAGAAGTTGGATTATATGAAGAAGATTGTGGCATCAAAATTAGAGGAAGGCTACCTTGCTTGCTGAAATTGAATAGGACTTGAACCACTTGCTGATGAAGATCAAGTATTGCAGCTTTCAATACCGATTAGAACTCAATGCAATGGAAATCAGATCCTCCCAACTGGACCAATGACAGGTAACATCATGATCAATGGAGAAAAGATACAAGTTGTCAAGGATTTCAACTTGTTTGGTTCCACAGTCAACACTCACAGAGGCAGCAGTCAAGAGATCAAATGAAATATTGATTTGATAAATATGCTACATAAGACTGCGTTAAAAGTGTTGAAAAGTCAGCATGTTATTTTGAGGGCTAAGGAGAGCCTGACCCAAGCCAGGGCATTTTTAATCACCTCAAATGCATATGAGAGTTGAGCCTTGAATATAAGTAACTGAAGTAGAATGCATACAATTGAGTTAAGGCAATATTGAAAGTAATACAAAAAACCCCTCCAAAACCCTTCCTACCATCAAGTCAATGCTGACTTTTAAGGAGTCCCCTTATGGGGTTTTGAAAATGTAACTCCTTAGGAATAGAAAGCCCAATCTTTCTCCTGAGATGCTGCTGGTGAGTTGAACCTTTTGGCCATGTGGATAGAAGCAGCCAACATATCATCACACAGCACCAGGGCTCCACGTTCATCCACTGCCCAAAGAACAAACAAGTCTATCCTGGAAGAAGTACAGCCAGAATGCTCCTTAGAACCAAGGCTGGTCACACTTGATCTTATGTATTTTGGAAACATTGTCTGACAGAGGGCATGATGATGCTTGGTAGAGTGGAGGGGCAGAGAAAAAGATGAAGACCTACAAGATGGACTGACAGAGTGGCTTGGACAGGGGGCTCATGCATAAGAACTGTTGTGAGGATTATGCAGGCCCGGCAATGGGTTGTTCTGTTGTACACAGGGTCAAAATGAGTGGGACCCACCTCGATGAAGTGAAACAGCAACGGGTTGCTCTACGTGGTTCCCATCCTTGACCCCTTTTGAATCACTTTCCCCACAGGCACTCTTGAAACAGAAAAAGCACACACAGGAAGCATTGCCTTTAAGCTAGCAAGAAGTTTCTTCCCAAGTGAAAAGAGCTGAAGCCAGAAAAAAGCTCAAATCAAAATCGAAGGCTTGGACAAGAAAATCTGTAGCAGACATTTTACAGTATCTTCACTTGACTCAGAAAATGCTTTGACCCAGAAACCTCGGAAAGCTGTTTAACTGCTTTGAAATTTTGTTTGCCCAGAAGCAAATTGTAAACATGGTACTGTGCATTTGTCATTTGGGTATGTCCTAGCAGGCAGGATCCCTGCCTCCCAGAGATGTACTCATAGCATGTACCTGTGAACAGGTTAGGCTACACAGGACATGGGGATTAAGATTGGAGGTGGGCTCCAAGTTGCTTAAGGGTGAGAGAGGGAAGCAAAAAAGGGGAGGCTGGTGTGATGGAAGAAAATCTAGACTAGTTATTGTTGGCTCAGAAAGAAGAGAAAGAGCCAAGGAATACTGGCAGCCTCCGGGAGTTGGACAGGGCAGGAACATGGCCTCTCCCCTAGAGCCAACTTACTGGAATGCAGCCCTGCTGAAATCTTTATTTTGGCCCTGAGAGATGTGGGTCAAATTTCTCACCTACAGAACTGTGAAATAGTAAATGTATGTTGTTTTAAGCAGCCAAATCAGTAATCACTCCTTAGGGCAGTTGCAGAAATCACTTGAGATAAGTAAATAGAAATATGAACTCGGTATTTCAAAATTATTTAAACCATTTGAAAGTTTGTTCTGAACGCAGGAGTTATCTTCTACTGACAGAAGTAAATGCAACTTAATGATTCAGTCAAAAATATTTATTGTTCTTCACTTATGGGTTTTTAAAGAGTGGATATATGGCTATGACATAAATTTGGAAGAGCTAGATATGAGCTGCCATTTTTTCCTGAACTAAAATGAGTCATCATAATTGATTCCCTCTTGCAAGAATTAAGTCACTGGCCTTTATAAAATAAACATAATTCATCTTGTGGAGGTTATTTATTTGACAGATAACAAGCCTTGTCTATCACCCACCTCTCATCTCAGCAGGCAAGCTCATTAGCCACAAAGAGGATCTTCCTTGCATAAACAGTAATATGTCAGGAAAACATGGATGGAATTAGCCACTAAAGAAACTAAAATATAAATTGTTTAGGTAAAGATTTAAGAAAATAGAAATCCATGACCATAAAAATACTAATCATAAAGCAGCCTTGCGATTTCACTGTAGTGGGCACACTGCATTTTCCTGAACAGATATTTATGGGTATTATTTTTACCTTAGGCAAGCTAGTAATGAATTGCTCTAGTCTCAGAAACTTATGCACTCCAGCCTTAAGGAGTAAGCTATAAAAAAGATAGGTCACCCAAATGCTTAAGCATTAAAGATAAAGAAGAGATAGTCTCTCTGACAGGTACACGCTGTCCTTGGTTGCAGTGTCTAGAATGCTGTTGGTCTTTAATGTGTGACATCTATTGTTCCATCAGCATTTCTCAGAGGAACCCCATGGCTCAGTGGGTTAAGCACAAGGTCAGTAGGTCCGACTCCTCAACCACTCAAAGAGTGAAAAAATGAGGCTGTCTGTTCCTATCGAATGTATATACAGCTTTGGTAAAGTGAGGACTTAGTTCCCCTCTGTCCTAAAGGGTTGCTGTGAGCCCGCATTAATCTGATGGCAATGGCTTTAGATTTTTTGATTTACAGTAAGGACCCTTGGTGGTGCAGTGGCTGGAGCAATCAACTCACTGTGATTCTGGATGAACTCAACAGCAGGTGGGTTACAGATAACAAGCTAAATCAGTAAAGCCTGCTCTTGGGAGTGTTGGAATGAGGTCTTACAAGCTCGTCAAAGCTGATTGTTACATTTCGAGGCATTTTGTAAGCTAGTTGGTGTCAGAAATGAGTTAATGACATCACATGGGTACCTTGAGATGAGTTCATGCTACAGAACAGAATTTTCTTGTTTTCTCCATGGAACCAGTGGTTCAACATTTGCCAGTATGTCAATGACCCTGATCAACACACAACTCCGGAACTAGTAAATAACATCCGAATTGGTCTCTACGGTCTGAGGGGTTTGTACATGCTCGTGTGTTATCAGGTGCTATCTAGTCAATCATAAACACATGAATACTCTATGCATGACGAGGTGAGATCAAGGGGGTCCAGGAAGTTTTCACAGGCTGATGTGAAGAAGTAGATCACTAGGCCTTTCTTCTCCATCTGTTTTAGTCTGAAAGTTCTCCTGAAAGCTGTTTAGCTTTTATCAGCACACAAATCTCCAATGACCGACAAATGGTCACCAGGCTCCCAAGACACAAACATGGATCTGACAAATGGACAGCAGGAATTTCATCACTGTGCCCCCATTGCCCTCACTTGTCTCCTACCCACCCTGTAACCCACAGCCAGTGAGTCCATTCTGACTCATAGTGTCCCCAGAGGGCAGAGTGGCGATGTTCCTTAAGGGTTTTGAGGCTTTAAGTCTCCATAAGAATAGAAAACCTTGGGTTGAGCCCCGGTGGAGTAGGTGGCATAGTGGTTGTGCGCGGGACTGCGGTCCACTGGGATGGAGGTTCAATTCCAGCAGTGGCTTCACAGGAGCAAAGACCGGGCCTCCTACTCCCACCACCAGAGGGCAGTGATGCTCCCCCACCCCTGTCCCCAAAAAACAAGATTAGAAAACTGCAGTTTTCTCATGTGGAGCAGTGGGGGAATTCAAGCTGTTGACAATGCTTAATTAACTACCCCCCAGAGCTTCTTTATCGATCCTAGACAGAGTAAAAAATCATGTATCAAGCCAACCCCGACTTGTAGATCCCTTAATGTGTACCATCCTAGATACAACTTGAATTGGGATTGGTAGTGGGAGCAGCTCTTCAAAGAGCAAATTGAGTTGGTTCGAAATAACCAGAAGAAAATACATTTGTTAAGGTAGTTGGAAGCCAGATTACGGGGTCTAGCATTCCAAACCAAGAAGTTTGATTGGGGCAGTTCGCTTGAGATTGTAAAGCCTGATTTAATTTTAACGAAACAGGGGATTGTACTAACAACACACAAAAGAGCTTGTGAGCAACCCAAGCACAGTGTTCGTGTCGTTTTTCACCCTTGGACCTCCAGGCTTGCTTAAACCACAGAGGACGTCGCAGCTCTGAAGAGCTCTTTGTGTATTGTCTTTTATTTCTATTTGCAGATTAAGAGCTCAGGGCATGCCACTGTTCTTAATCCTTCTACCACAAAACACACCTGCTACAATCGTTTCAGTGTGTCTCCATGAGGCCAACCACACTATTTATCAAGTCATTTTTTTCTTTACAAAAGACTTTAAAATCTTTTCTCCTTGTAAAATATTTGAACAGATTAAAACCAGGACTAATAATAGGTAGGGCACAATTATATTACAAAATTGTGAAGAACAAATGCGATTTGCTAAATAGTGTGCATCTGATTGCCTCCATCACAACACCTTGAATCAGAAGTAGGTGATAGTACTCCATGGGAGGACAATGCAACAACAACATAAGAAATGTAGGGTAGGAATAAAACAATATCTTTTAATGAAAAGGACCCTTTTCTTTTAGACTCAGATCCCTAAGTGAAAGAATCCTACACTGATTGTGTTAGGCTGGGCTGACTAGCGCCACAAATCCAGTGACACTAATGCATGTGCAAGAAATCATTTATATCAAGACATAATTATATTATATCCCAGCCCAGTCCAACTCAAGTCTGTAAGTCTGATGCTGGTCACAAGTCCCTCTTAAGACTCAGACAGTCACAAACAATGATGCGGAATGCAGGAATATCACTGGCTGGTGGCTGCCAAGTCTTGTGGATCTGATGACAGTGCATTCATCTCCCAGTCTTCGGCAGGTCTCAGACATGAAGGTGAGGGATTACCGGACCCTCCTTATGATAATGTCACACTCACAAGAAGGTACCATCATCCTGTGACCTGAGCAGCAGGTTATACTCCACCCCTACACTCTGATATAGCAAGTTGACACGAAATTATATAACTAGCACACTGATAAAAGATGCTCCACTCTGATTACCAAAGGAGTCTCTGCTTCTTAACTCCAGTTTCCTACAAAGACTTTTACAGAGGACAACCCATGAAATAGTTGTCCTTCATTGTCCACAAAGGATGCCGTTTCCGCTGATCTTCACCAAAAGGACAACCACTACTATCTATTCCCAGGGACACAGGTCTGACCCAAGGGCTTTATATCTCATTACTGCCAAAGAGATCCCTGCATAGACTGTTTTCATGGCACCATCTACGATGTTATTTCCATCTTGCATTACCAAATCCCATATATGTCATCTAAATGTAACAATTTGTGGTGTCTTACATAGGAGCCCTAGTGTCACAGAGGTTACATATTGGACTGCTAACCACAATGTCAGCAGCTCAAAGCACTAGTTCGAGCTAAAATGTAAAAGGATTCGACAGGCAAAATATTAAATGACATGGGAAAAATGACATGGAACACAATCACTGCACCAAAAATAATGTGTAGCTCTTCAATCATTTCAGGAGGTAGCACATGGTTGAGCACTGATAACATTGAAGGACAGCGTTGGTGAGGAGAAGGCTCTACATATTGAGGGAATACCACTCTTCTATGCTAAGAAACTTAGAAGACCTGGCCATCTAACTGAAAGAGAGCCATGCACAATCATTCCCCAAATCAGTTTTAAAACATTTCTTTATTCTTGTACTGATTGTTATTAGCTCCCTAGTCCTCCTGCCATACCTCAAAGGAACCATTAATCTAGATATTGCCTCTATAGATTTACCTATCCTGGATTCTGTAAAGAAAAACATTTTTAAGAAACTAACCACAATAACAAAATTAAACAGATAAAGCCCCCAAACAAAAAGAAACCAGATAATATTAAAAACTAGCACCAATTTAAGGGAGATTGCAGGGTGTTTTTTCTTAACCTATTGTGTCTGCAGTAATACACTTTCCATTGCATTCTGCATGATAACAAGACTGGTCACATCCCATGATCAGAGGGGATTACCAAGGGCTTCATCCACATGTGTTTCCCCTTTACTTTTACTTATTTTTAAACAAAAACAGCTTTAAAATGGATCAAAAGAGAGACCAAATCATCATATATTACATAATGGATTTTACCACGTTCTCTGTCTGGTCACAGAGCTATTCACCCACCCACCCACACACACACAAACACAAATACCCACTGTAATCAGAGGGCATTTTCTGAAGGCTCAATCCCTGTATGGATTCTGAAAATTGATTTTGGGCTTCCCAAACATTTAGTAAAGCTGTCATATACAGCCTTCTGAAAACTAGGTGTTCACAATTCAGACTCAGATTTTATTCCCTCCTTTAGATTTGGATTGTAGTATTTCAGTCCTTGGATCACACAGGTTGGCGTGCTTCTTCCATGTGGATTTAAGTGATGCCTCACTTAGATGGCTGCTTGTTTGAAAATAAGTCTTTAAGACCTTAGATGCTATTCAGCTTTTTTTTTTTGGGGGGGGGCATCACTGCCCTTTGGTGGTTGTGGGAGCTACCCAGCGCTGCTCCTGAGAGCCACTCCTGTATTTGAACCACCAAGCCCGCGGGCCGCAGTCCCTCACTCAACCTCTTACGCCACAGGGGCTCAGCCCCTCAGATGTTATTCTTTTTGATAGCTGGTTTTCTCCACCACACTTTTCTATAGCACCCATATCTTCAATCATCTCTTCATGAAGGCAACCGTGTCATAAAACCTGTTTTTAGATTGGGGCTAGAATTAAGTGCAAGCTGAAAATCCATTCATAAAGTTATGGTTATATATGTCGCTGGTTCACCTTTGAGACATCATTGTCATTTTATGTTAGAGAACAATATCAATACTTTCCCTGGGGCATAATGTCCACTACCATGAAAGGAAGTCAATGCTGATTTAGAGTGCCTCTATGGGATAGGATAGAACTACATTCATTAGTCTCTGAGCCTGCAAATTATTCACTTAAGTAGAAAGTCTGATCCAGCCTCTGCAGAGCTGACTGCTGCTTTTGAACTGCTGGCCTTGCAGTTAGCAACCTAATGTGTAATTACTAGGAATTGATGGTGTCATTATTTTAGTCAATTGTGTAGCATTTAAAATACTGTTGAGAAAAGGGAACTATAGATATATAAGCTACTTATGAACTGAAATGCACGAATTGTTGACTTGTGCAGATTAAACCCTTAAGTGAATAGACACAATTTCCACAAACAATGGGTTAGTGGTTTGGTAAATCTTACAGTAATATTCATCCTTAATAGCAGAGACATGCCTACCAGATGAAGATATAACCTAATAAAGCAAGGAGGACATTAAAATAGTAAGCATAGGGTAGTTCCAGACCACCATATATTGGACACCTCAGAATGAAGAATATACTATCTGATGACAAATAATTCGTGGTTGAAGACAGAGAATTATATCAACTGCATGAAGGCATGCAACTGTGTGGACCATAATATATTATGGATAACATTGGGAAGAAGGAGAATTCCAGGACATTTAACGGTGCTCATGTACACTCTACATGACCAAGAGACAGTCACATGAAAAGAATGAGGAAATTCTGTGTGGTTTAAAGCAGAAGAGGTGTGCATAAGGGTTTTGTACTTTCTTCATATTTACTCTCCAAAAAACTGGATTATATGAAAAAATCCATATTTATTCTCCAAGAAACTGGATTATATGAAAAAGAATGTTAATGAATTAGAGAAGGATTCATTAACTACCTAAAAATATACAGTTGATATAACCTGAATATCAGATTGCAGCCTTCAATATGGAATACACAGAGAAAGAAACACACAGAAAATAAAATTACTCAAAAATGAGCCAACAAACAATACTGTGATAAACAGAGAAAATGAAGTGGTGAACTATTTCATTTTACTTATATCCACAATTAATTCGCATGTAAGCAGCAATATTGCATTGAGCAAATCTGCTGCAAAAGATTTCTTCAAAGTGTTCAAAAGATCTCGAACACTTCAAAAAGTGTTCAAAAGTCTTGGAAGAAGTACAACCAGAATGTGCATTAGAAGAGAGTATGGCTGTGTGATCATGAGGTGTCGATGGGATCAGGTATCAAATATCAAAGACCCATAACAAAAAAAATCATAAAACTGGGAATGAGGGGGAGTGCAGAGTGGGAGACCCAAAACTCACCTCTAGACAATTGGACATCCCCTTACAGAAAAATCACAAGGAAGAGATAAGCCAGTCAGGGTGCAGTATAGCACCGATGGAACACACAACTTTCCTCTAGTTCTTTTATGTCCCCTTCCCCCCCAACTGTTATGAACCCAATTCTATCTTACAAATCTGGCTAGACCAGAGCATGTGCACACATTCAGATGAGAGCTGGAAACAGAGGGAATCCAGGACAGATAAACCCCTGGAGACCAAGGGGAAGGGGGGTGGCGAAATGGGGAAACCAATCACAGTGATCTACATATAAGCCCTTCCCAGGGGGACGGACAACAGAAAAGTGGCTGAAGAGAAAGACGTCAGTCAGCGTTAGACATGAAAAAGCAACAATAATTTATAAATTATCAAAGATTCAGGAGGGAGGGTGGGAAAAAATGAGGCGCTGATACCAAGGGGCCAAATAGAAAAAAATGTTTTGGAAAGGGTGAGGGCAATAACTGTACAATGTACTTGACACATGGATGGATGGATTGTGGTAAGAGTTGTATTAGCCCCAATAAAATGATTAAAACTAAAAGAAGGGAGCATGGCAAAGCCATGTGTCATGAACTTGGGACATGTCATCAGAAGGGACAATTCTCTGAAGGACATCATGCTTGGTAAGCCAGAGGTTCAGAAGGAAAAAAAAGAATGAAATTCTCAACAGGATGGATTGACACAGTGGCTCTGACAATGAGCTCAAATCTAGAAATGACTGTGGGGGTGGTACAGAAGTTGGCGATGCTTTGTTTTGTTCTGCTGTAGAAGAGGGGATCTCTATGGTTTGGAACTGACTTGATGACACCTAACAACAATAGTCATGGAAGTGTAGGGAACCCGTGGATACTTGTGAGTTTTTATTTACTATCTTTTCCACAGCAACCACTTTTACTGCTCAGAAATGCCACAGCCTTAGAAATTGTGGCAGTTACATAATCTCTGTCCATTTACTCAGGGGTGGAGTGTAGCCTGTCAATCAGGTTGCAGCTTGATGACCTCATATGGAGGTGCGATAGAAATAAATAGCTCACTGGAGACCAGATACACATAAACTTCCTACTTTGTCTTCCTGCTGGCAAGGTATATTGAGGTACGCTAGAGCCCTAGAACTGAATGAGTCACATAAAAACTCCAGCCAGCACTAAGATGTGTCTACCACCACTGGATCTACAAGACTTTCCACCCACCAGCTGTGGTCATCCTGCACTTGGCATCATTGCATGTGTTGTATTAGTCTAAAGAGCACTTATAGACTAATATCAAGTAGGACTGGACTTATGGACTTGATGTGGATGGGGCTGGGATGTTTTCTAATGTATAATTGCTCTTTGATAAAGTTCTCTATTACATACATATGAATGTCTCGATTTATTTATTTTGTCTACCCAGACTAAAACAAAAATATTGGTTATGAATTATTGTTCCTTAGAACTCCAAACTCTCTGCAATTCTGTGAAGCATCTTTTGAAATGTCTTCTGTAACATATATCAAAGTTTGGAAGAATGTAATAACTTTTATTCTGCAACATTGGCCCCTATTTTATGGAGTTGGGGCAATTGAAAGTTATCATCTCATTCATTCACGTAAAACTCTTGATAAAATGATGTGGTTACATTGGAAATTTAATTCAAACCCGAGTTTAGTTGGCCTTTTAAAGAGACTAGTGGGGAGTGGTGACACTGGGAAGGTGGAGGGTTGGTGAAGTAGAAAAGGGGAACTAAACAGTTTAACAATAAACTACATGGGTGTAGAAAGTGGAACTAATTTCTGAGATCTACATGTGACCTCTCTGGGGTGTGGACAACAGGGTGTGTGTGTGTGTGTGTGTGTGTGTGTGTGTGTGTGTGTGTGTGTATGAGTGAAGTGACACATTGGACAGTGTATGATATGAAGAGGCAATAACAATTTGTAAATTATTAGGAGTTCATAGGGGAGGAGAAGGGGGAAGGTGAAAAGTTGGAATTTAAAAAATTGCTAGAGGGGCTGAGCCCCGGTGGCATAGTGGTTGTGCGCGGGACTGCGGCGCACTGGGACGGAGGTTCAATTCCAGCAGTGGGGCTGGGCCTCCTACTCCCACCACCGGAGAGCAGTGATGCCCCCCCCCCAAAAAAAATTGCTAGAGGGGCTGAGCCTCGGTGGCATAGTGGTTGTGTGCAGGGCTGCGGCCCACTGGGTTGGAGGTTCAATTCCAGCAGTGGGGCTGGGCCTCCTACTCCGACCACCAGAGAGCAGTGATGTCCCCCCCAAAAAAACAAAAACAAATAAACAAACAAACAAAAGATTTTTAAAAAAGATAAAAAATTGCTAGAGAAAAGAGGGAAAGAGGAGCACATGCTGGGTGGGTCAAGTAGAAAATGTTTGTAGATGAATGTGGTAACATGGGTACAAGTATGCTTAATACAAACAATGTATTGAATGTTATAAGAACTGTAAGAGCCCCCAATAAAATCTATATTACAAAAGATATTTCTACAAACAACTGTGTACACTGATGAACCAGTGTTTCTTTAAGAGAAACTAAACCAAGAAGCAGAAGATGTGGCCTCTCAATTAGTCTGTGTCCCTAGTTGACTGCATGAGTCCGTCACTGGCCTAACAGGTTGAAAGAACAACTCCTGTGGGCAAAAATAATAAGGTAAAAGAGTAGAGGAACTGAACTACATGGCTAGCAGTCTCTGTCCCCTCTAATGCTCTATGGAAGTCTCATTTTAAGTATTATACCTTTGATGGCATAATACTTAGACTGAGTCAGTCCGGGTAGACTAGAGGAACAAATTTCAAAGTCACGCATATGGATATAAAGAATGGGTTTATATTCAAGGGGAACAGCAAATTGAGAAAACATCCCAGCCCAGTCCAGCTCAAAGTCACAAGTCCGATATTAACCCATATGACTGAAATCGGTCCATAAAGTCTCCTTCTGACTCACGAAATCACAGGTCAGTGGCTACAGAGTCCTGGCACCAATAGGGGTCTCCTCATGGCTCCTCGCTTTCAGGGCTCAGGGTCTATCAACAGCACCCCGTGGTGGCAGAAGCAACTCATCACTGGAAGAGGCCTCCATGTGGCTGCCCCAGCCTCAGAGGTCCGGCTCCATCAGGGCAAAGCTGTGTGATATCTCCACTGGCTACTCCAGCCTCCCAGATGCCGCCAAACTGTGTTGTCTGTGATTAATCATCTCTGAAACTAACTGCCAACAACTGGGGAAGATAGCTTCTCATCTTCACGAGGGAAATATCGTGAGATTTCCCAGGAGTCTCAGGTGAAAGCCATGCCCACACAGAGGCCTCATCGGCTACTCAATGACTATCTCCAGATTAACAGGCCAGGCTCCACCCCTACATTTCAATAATAAAATTAACATAAGAACATGACTGCCACATAGACATACCTAGAAATGAAGACATTTAAGAACTCGCTACAGCTAGTCCCATCTTACTTTCAGAAGTTCCACCCTACTTCACATCAGACATTTTAGAAGGCACTCAGATTCAACTTGATAAAATGTGTAACTCTGCAAGAGCTTTTCTTTGTTCATCCAATCATTGTTTTTCAACATATTGATCCTCCCCAAATGCATTCCTCAGATATTTGCAAAACATGTTTCATTAAGGAACAATGACTTTTTCCACTCCAATAAAAATAGAAAGGCATGGAATGTCTATGAAAACCTTGTATTCTTAAAAGCTCGTGACTGTGCAAATATCTGTAGTCACTATTTACTTGGAAATCCAAAGCTGGAATAAGAATCGGCAGAAATGACAACATAACTAGGCTTATTAAAGCAACACTGGTCAACAGACTTCTCAGGATGTGATTGTGGCGCAAGATGGGTTTATTTATAAGGATTCAGATATTTGCAGTCATTTGACTTTATGTAGAAACTCTTTATCCACTGTAGTCGAGCTCCAAGAAAAAGAGAAGTAGACATTTCAAAAATCACACAGAGGATCTCTCACTCATGGAAATTAAGCGAGTTGAACATTTTTTTATGACATGTATGAAGTTAGGCAGACACGCTCAGTAAATATTTCATGCTATTTTCCCACAAGTTCCTCTGAGGGGATATCTGCACTATTATCCAGAAGGATCATTCAGCTGAAGAAGCAACTGAAGAACTCAGGAGAAGGTTAACATTTTTGTTTTCCAATGATTTTATTGGGGGCTTTTATAGCTCTTATAACATTCAATACATCATTTGTATCAAACATATTTATACACATGTTGCCATATTCATTTCCAAATACTTTCCACTTGAGTCCTTGGTATAAGCTTCTCTTTCGCCTTCTCCCTTTTTTAATGAATCATTTTATTGGGGACTCATACAACTCCCACCATGATCCTTACATACGTCTATTGTATGCAAACGTATTTGTACACTTGTTGCCATCATCACTCTCAAAACATACTCCCTCCATTTAAACCCCCAGTATCAGCTCCCCATATTTCCCTTTCCTCCCTCCTCCCCCTCCCCCATGAACCCTTAATAATTTACAAATTGTTATTATATTTTCCTATTGTACACTGTCCAATGTGTCTCTTCTCTCACTTCCCTGTTGTCCATGCCCCAGAGAGGAGGTTATATGTAGATCCCTGACACTGGTTTCCCCTTTCTATTCCACTATCCCTCCACTGTCCCGCTATCTCCACTTCCACCACTAACAAGTCCAGAAGGGACATCTATCCTAGATTCCCCATGTTTCTGACTCCAGTGTATATCCTCTGTCTAAAGGCATTCCTTTGTAGGGATCTTTTTTACTATGAACATACCATAAAGACCAACATGTACTGCTACTGAGTGAATTCCAATGCACAGAGATCCTAGACAGGGTTTGTGAGGCTGCAACTATTTAAAGAATAGAGAGTCTTCAACCTTCTCTGGAGGAGAAATTGATGGGTTTGAGCCTCTGACCTCACACTTAGAAGTTGAGTGCTTATTCCCATGATGTCACCAGTGACCTATAGATTTGGGAAAGAAACAGCCTTCAGACCTGGCCTTGCCACTGACAGGCAGACAAGTGTCTGCTTATATTGCAGACTTCTCCGCTTTCCGCTTCTTACTGAATTAGTTATCCTGGTGCCAGTGCAGATGTTTTCAACAGGTGAACACTTGGAAAACCAAGAAATTCTTATTAACAGGCTTGCCCATGTGCTATGCTATGGTCAAAATAAAAGAGTGGTTAGTAACTGTATTGATTTCCAAAATATCTTTCACCACAAATGAACTTGATAATTAAGAAGGTTGTTTATCCTTTGGTTCTACTGAGGTAAGATAGAGACTTGACCGTAATAAAACTGGGTATTTATGCAACAAATGCCTGAAAGTTATCAGTTTTATGGAGAAATCTAAACTAACATAATAATCCTTTTGTTGACCCATGAAGAACAAACTTTGAATTACTTGGCATTCCCAACTTTGATCATTAGTTTTTTTTTAAAGTTGTCTTATAAAATCAATACTAAAAATCAGTAAAGAATCACTTTATACCATGGCTCATTCTGAAATCAACTGGATTTGGCAAACATCTAACTAATTACAAACCTAATTTTCAATTTGGAATTAGGCCAAGCCATTAAGATCTCCTATACAAAACAGTCCAGGCTAACAAAGGAAAACACCCCAAATTAGAATGAACCCAAAATGAGCAGCACAGCTGCTTACCACCTGGTGGTTAATAAAGATCAAAACCAAGTAGTAAGAAAAGCTAGAGGAGTGATTGACATCTCTACAAATGAATGATGTCAAGAGGATGATGGAAGAAAGGAAAGAAGGAAAGTTGGAAGGAGAAGAAAGGAATTCAAGTTTTCCAGGCTAATGAATGACTCTCATTTCAAACGAGCCCAGCTTAAACCACAAAGGATCTCAGCACCAACATTTCACTTGAATTTGGCAAAAGTGGGGGAGAGAGCTGAAAACTCAAGCTCCACTAAACAACTATCTAGAGAGAAGTTGGCAATGGGATCACTGCATAATCATATTACTATTTCTTAATAATTACTCCAACAAGAAAGAGGGTAGGACTAGAATGAAAGAAGACTTGTCTTGAAGGAGATTGTGACATTGAGGAAGTTTGCTTAATTTCTGCATGCTGCCTTTTTCTACTCTTAAATTGAAGGAGTTGAACTCAATGGTGTCTAAAATCTCTTCTAGTTTCAACATTGTGTTTCAGTGAAACACTTGCGAAGTCACAGCATCACTAAATAAGGGGAATGGTGTGTTACTGTGGATAAGATGGGAAAGAGCCTGAATAGAGCCTGAGCTTTCTTTATTTCTTATCATTGACTTACACCCATGAGGCTTAAAGACAAAGTTCTTTTCTAATTTCCTTAATAGGACATTGCTTCTTGTACTTGATAGACAGTCTTGGTAGTCTTCATGAACCTGTGCAAACGTCCCCAGTAATTCTTAATATGTACTGTTTGGGAGCAGATTTTTATCAGAAGAGATGGCACTAAGATATTAACCCTTACTTTTTCATGATAAGCACTATCGCAGAAGCAGTGTGTGAATGTGTGTGTGTTTTCCTGTCACTCTCCATCAGAACCATGCTGGAAGACATGTGTCCTTCGAGTCAGTATAAGTTTTGTAGAAGTGTCATAAAGTGCCACAAAGCTCAAAACAGAAAAATCGTTGTATCATAGTTTTGAAAACTAGAAATCATAAATCACAGTTGCGGTACAGCCATGCTCTCTCCAGAATTACATCTTTCTCTGCTTTTCCAGGTTTGGGGTTATTGTTGTTATTAATAACTTTGAGTTGATTCTTACGCAAAACAGCTCCATAAGCAAGGGAAAGAAACACGTGGGTCCTGAGCCATCTTCACAATTGTTCCTATGTTTGAGTTCATTGATGCAGCCATTGTGACAATCCATCTTGCCTTGTGACAATCCCTCTTGTCTTATGACAATCCAAAAGATCTTCCTCTTCTTCACTGTCCCTTTACCTTACCAAGCTTGATCTCCTTCTCCAGGAACTGGTCTCTCCAGGGGCTCAATTTTTTTCCAACTTCTGATAGTCCCTGACAATTCTCAGTATGCCTTGGTTTGTAGAAGCTTCAAGCTAATCCAATCCAGTATCTTCACATGGCCTTCTTTCTGCTCTGTCTGTCTTGGTGTCTCTTCTCTTTCATAAGAGCTCTGGAGTTTTGCAGAAAGTATGGCACTGTGACTTTGTGTTCAGAAAACGAAACACATCTGCAAAACTTATTTTCAAAAAAGGTCACATTCACTGGGTCCAAGGATTAGGAACTTGGGAGATCTATTTTAGGGTGAAGGAGTGAGGGACCACAGCTGAAAGCATAAAACGACCTTCCTCTCCCGACTTATAGCATTCTTTTATTATTACTCATAGCATCTTTTTTTTATCACTTCCCCCTTGATCTCACCCAAATCACACAAAGGGCCATCAGTTCTCATAGTCTGTCCATACACAAAAACTCATGGTCCATGGAGGAAAAGCCAATCTTTCTAAAAGCAGGTATGCACCACCAAGACAGTACTTGGCAAAAAAGGGAACTTATTTCCATCAACTGATGAGTGGATTAAAAAGCTATGGTACATACACACAATGCAGTACTATGCACCACTGAAAAGTAGTGATGAACATGTGAAGCACATCTCCACATGGGAAGAACTGGAGGAAATTACGCTAAGCAAAGTTAGCCAAGCGCAAAAGGACATGTACAATATGAGTCTGCTGAGGTAAGCTTACTAATAATTTTTTAAAAATGCAAGAGAGGTTTCGGGAAAAATCTACAGTATATTTCCAACTTCTGATAGTCCCTGACAATTCTCAGTATGCCTTGGTTTGTAGAAGCTTCAAGCTAATCCAATCCAGTATCTTCACATGGCCTTCTTTCTGCTCTGTCTGTCTTGGTGTCTCTTCTCTTTCTTAAGAGCTCTGGAGTTTTGTAGAAAGTATGGCACTGTGACTTTGTGTTCAGAAAGAAATCATGGGGGAAGCTGGGGTCAGACCAAATCCAAGGCTACATATAGTAGCCAACTAGGGTGAGACGCCGGGATGTAGGAAGTCAGATGATGTTAAGGAGGGAATGGGCTACTAACCCACCCAAGGAGTGTAGGAAGTCAGATGATGTTAAGGAGGGAATGGGCTACTAACCCACCCAAGGAGTGTATTTTTTATATCTCCCCAGGAAAGCAGAACCAAACTTAAATATGGTTCCTGGATATGAATGTGGCATGAAGCAATGGAACAGAGGACCAGTGGAGAGGATTGAGAGCACAACTCCAATTCCAACTCCAGGAGCATCGCCTCTCCCCCAGGGGAGTTTGCCTTGGAGGTCAGGACCAAAGCTGCAGCTTGGGGAGAGAGATATGCCTGACCAGAGTACATGAGAATCAATGACGGGGGAGGAAGATAGAATGAAGTACATCCTGGCCCACTGAGCCTTCAGGATGATATTCCCACTCAGAACTGCTGATACAAAGAGAGGACCATATGGCCAGCCCCAATAGGAAGTACAGCTGCCCTCACTGACCCAAGACATTTTGGGATCACCAATGGAGAAACAGGGTAAGGATTATACTCTGTCTGTCCCAACCACACCATGGCAAAACACTAAGGGTGTGTGACAGAACATGGAGCTCCAGATGGAGCACCAAAGATATACTTTGTGACCAGAGTGTGGCACCCCATCATGAACAGACCTTAACTATTTGTATGTTTTTGCATTGTTATTATCTTTGTATTTTTGCATGTACATGTACCTCTTGGATATTGGGGTTTTTTGTTGAGATTTTCATTGTTTTCTTTTCTTCAGTTGCTTCATTATGGGATGCCTTTTTTTTTTTTTGTGGGATGCCCTTTTTTGAGCATGTTATTTTCTCTACAGATCTATCTAGATGGGGTGGGCTGGATGGGAGGTCTGAGGGTGGGGGCAATGGGACCGATGGTACCAGGGTGGATGTAGGGGGGGCTATTTGCTGATCCAGGCATGGGGGAGTAGCATGTGGTTCAGGATCAGTGGCGGATGTGGATGTGGGTGGTCTGATAGGGATTAAGACTAATGCAACAGAGAGAAAATAATTGAAACCCGAATGAAGGATGAGTGTGATGGTGGGATGGGAGGAGATAAAGGGAAATAGAGAAAAGAACTGAGGAGTAAGGGGCATTTATAGAGGTTAAATACAGGCATGTACATAGGTGCATAAATTCATATGGCAATGGGGAAATAGATCAATGTGCACATACTTATGGGCTTAGAATTAGGACAGCAGATGGGCATTAGACCTCCATCAGGTACTGTCTCAGTGCAAGAACATTTCATTCTATTAAATGTTGCATTCCATGATGCACACCTCCATGACATGATCACAGAAAACAAATGTGTGCATAAACAAATGTGGTGAAGAAAACTGATGGTGCCCAGCTCTCAAAACACCTAGTGTCTGGGGTCGTAAAGGTTTGAAAGTAAACAAGCGGCCATCCAGCTCAGAAGCAACAAAGCCCATGTGGAAGAAGCACAACAGCTTATGGACCAAGAGATGCCAAAGGGATCAATTATCAGGCTTCAAGAAGTAATAATCATAACATTATATGCTCACTTTCCTGATATGATTACTAACGGCAAATATGCACATAAGCAAATGTGGTAAAGAAAGCTGATGGTGCCCAGCTATCAAAAGATGTGTGTCTGGGGTCTTAAAGGCTTGAAGGTAAATAAGTGGCCATCTAGCTAAGAAGCAAGCCCACATGGAAGAAGTACAACAGCCTGTGTGACCACGGGGTGTCAAAGGGATCCGGTATCAAGCATCAAAGACCTAAAAATTATATCATTATAAATGAGGGGGAGTTCAGATTGGGGACCCAAAGCCCAACAATAAGTGAAGCGACATCTTCTTACAAAGGGGTTGCAGGGAGGAGATGAGCCAGTCTAAGTACAGTGTAGTAGCAATGAAATGTGCAACTTTCCTCTGGTTCTCAAATGCTTCCTCCCGCCGACTATCATTATCCCAATTCTGCCAGACAGATTTGGCTAGAGCAGGGGATGGACATTGGCCACCCAAGGACTCTGATATTTTCCAGAGGAAGAAGGAATACTTTTTAAAGAGAACTTTTGAGACCCAAAGCCTTGACTCTCCAAAAGAACCTAAAATTGTAGGATTCATGATGAGAGATTGAAGAGTAATTCAGATGCTTTCAAAATTTATATCTGGATAAGTTCCTTCAGTCACTTGTCTTAAAAACAATCTGATGGTGTAAAATGTTCCTTTAATTAAGATCATCAGACTGAGAAGTTCTAAGACTTAAGAAATAGAGGTAGGGGAAGAGAAAAGAGAGCTGTAGAGAAGAAAAGTTTTATTTTTGAGCTCTGCCAGTTGTAGGTACTGTTTTGGGGACTCAACATAAGTGTTCTGTTAAGCCTCATGCTGTTTAACTCTCATTTTATGGAGGAGAAAAAGAACAATGCTTGTAGAAATTCATTTGCTCATACAGGGCTTCTTAGCTGGAACATGACAGAACGAGTACTGAAAGTCCTTTTTAAAATATATAACTATCTGAAAAAAAGCCCTTCCATTTGTGTTTGGCACAGCTGTTATATAGCAATTGAAAGAACCACAGAAATCTGCATTCCCACCACTGTGAAGGACTGTTTCTCTCTTTGTGGGTATTGCACTTTGGCCTCTTGAGGACCAGCTCAACTCTCCTAGGAAAGTTCTCTGTTGGTCACCTTGTCTCACCTCATGCCCTGAAAATGATATGTCTCTTCAGTATACAATGATAATACACAGGGCACCAAGGAAACAGCTGCAGGTTATATAACACACAATTATTCAGAAGAAAAAAATAAAAAGTTTGGAGGTAAAAGCTGTCAAATATTTGATCAATATGGACTAGAGTATTGAAAACACTGAGGCCAGCAGATGCATGTTTATTTTTATTGCACTCATTGTTCACAAAATGAAAGCTCTTAGCCTGGCAGCCTTCCTAGATTTCTGTTCTTCAAGACGCACACATGAATGACCAACATGTTTTCAATTCATTGAGGAAATTGACACTGCCAGGAGACTCGGGGGTATTTTGCTAATGAAACCCTGTCATAAATTTCTACTTGGCACAGGTGGGCTATGAGTCTGAAGACCTAGGGCATGAACAGGCGCAGGCACAGGCAGGCCTCATAGCTTTGCACAGAACCTTTGAAGTAAAACAAAATAAAATTCAGATGCACTATTCTGAGTCTTGGGGCCCTATAGAACAAGAGTGGAACTGTTCCCCAATGTTTCCATGACTGTAGGTTTTTAGGGGAGCACGCAATGCTATCTTTCTCCTAAGGAGTGGCTGGTGCATTTGAACTACCGGCCTTGTGTAACCCTCTATGCCTCCAGGGCTCCTTGGTGCACAGCAACCCTATGTCCAACAGAATGAAAGAATGACTCACCTTGTGCCATCCTCCCAAGTGCTCTTATGCCTGGTCCCTTTGTTACCATCGCTGTGTGACTCAATCTTGTCAAGCACTTTCTTCTTTTTTGCTGCTTTACTCTCTGCTTTACCAAGCATGATGTTCTTTTGCAAGAACTTGTCTCTCCTGATAACATGTCCAAAGTACATGAGAGGCTTCGCCATCCTTTCTTCAAGGCATCTGTTAGTTCTTTTAGCAGGCTATGGTCTTTTAAATATTCTTCACCCGAACCATCCTTCCAATGCAGCGATTGCTCTCTGGCCTTCCTTATTCAACATCCGATTTTTACATGCATATGAAACAATTGAAAGTACCATGGCCTGGGCCACCTGCACCTCCACCCTCCAATTAACATCTTTGATTTTTCAACACTTTAAAGAGGTCCCAGGGTGCCTTATCCTATAATAATCCAGTTCAAATGCATTTCTAGTTTCCCAAAAAGCACAAAGGGAAAAGAATTTAAATAATTTAGAAAGTAAGCTTGTCTGTTCGTGGAGACAATTCAGTTTGTTGCTAACTACTAAATTTCATTTGAGAATTGTCGGAAAGTCACTAGGCACACAGAATATAAAACAGTTAGACTTACACTCTATATTGAGTAATGAGAGTTGGCACCATGGGAAGAAAAAAAGGCTGTGGGAAAATGGTGCACAGATCAGCACCTTCTGTCTTTCTGTGCCTATGTCTGTCTCATTAGCCACTGACCACCACTGTTTGAACTTCATGTCATTGGGATGCTTTGCTTATTAGTTGCTTTGCATAAAAATAGTAGAACAATGACCCTTTCTTCATTCATCCAGCAATATTTATTTTTCTCCTATTGTGGACCAGGTCGAGTCTTAAAATGTAGTAGAAAATAAAACTCATCCAATATCTATCCTTGTAAAGCCTACCCTTGAGGCCATTGATAAACTATACTGTGTATAAAGAAAAAGTTTAGAAACATGATACTCCTACATTTTATGATGTATTTTAATGGCCTTGTTTCTAAGAATGGAAAAAAATGATGTCTTAAGTGGCCATATAGGAATATGAGTCTCATGGGTGATGATAACCATAGCCCTAACCCTTAAAACCCCAGATACTATATCTTGCAATAGCTGGGCACTATCAGCTCTCTTCACCATACTTGCTTAAGCACCCATTTTTTTTTCTTCAGCAATGGTGTTGGCGGTTAAGCATCACAAAATGCAAGGTTAATAGAACAAACTGTTCTTGCATTGAGGGAGTACTTAAGTAGAGGCCCAATATCTGTCTGCTTCTTTAACACTAGACATATAACTATGTACATAGGCTATATCCTTATCATTATATTTTAATATATTTACATATATAGGTCTATATTATACCTTCATAAATGTATATTGCCTCCTAATAATTTCCTCTATTTTCTTTTACTTTCCTCCTGTCCCACTCTCATGTTCAATATTCATTGGATTCTCAGTAACTTCTCTTGGCTGCATTGCCCTTGATTGAAACCCACCAGGCATTCTACACTCTAATCACCATCAATTTTAGATCTCGCTTTTCCCTTTCCCCTGGTTTTGTTGGCTTCCCCCTTCCTTCCTCCCACCTCTCCCCTATCCCAATGATTTTCTCCTTGGGATTATTTATCTTACCTATCTTATATAGACATACATGAAGAGACAGAGAGAGAGACATAAAAAATAGTTTCAGGTCTGTCTGCTGACCCTTATGTATGTGTTCTGATCCAGTCTGATGAGGTGCCAAGTCCTGCCCTTCAATTCAGAAGTCTGTTTGTGTGATTCCTTGAGGGCTTAGTTGCTGTTTTCCCCTAGCTGCTCCATTATGCTCTTTGTGTTTTGACTTGTTATTGGAGCGGTTGTGTATGTGTGTCAGAATGGGCACAATTCCCGCACTGTCTCCAATGCTGTCCCCTGGTCAGTGAGGGGATGTAGTGTCTTGTGGAGGGGCTGCCCATGGTCCTCTCTGTGCCTTGGATGCTCCTCAGGGCTTGGTGGGCTAGGATGTTATTCTCTTTCTTTCTCTCTCTCCCTCTTAGTCTGCTACCCTGCGGTCCTGTGGTCTAGGCAGACCTGCCACACTCTCCCAGGCTGTATCTTCAGTGCTGTCTTCTTTAGTACATTCTTCTGGGGAAGAGAAGGACATAGTTGGGATTGGAGCCACTTCCATAGCTCTTTCTGTTAGTTCACTACTTCATTCTAGGATATTACCCTCAAGGCTTGGCATATATGGCATACCAAGTTAAGGTCTCAAGTTTCTCCTCCTTTCCTATGGAAACATAAACAATACCCTCCCGGTGAGTGGGTAGTGACATGTTCCCTCACTAGCCCCATCCTATTTTTCTCTCCCCTCCCTTTTAGCTGGCTGCCATATACATCCCTGGGTTGCATCTGACCCCTTCCAGCATGTCTGGTTCTTGCCAGGAAGTCATGCATGCAGTGGCTTTTCTCTGATGTACCTTGTATTATTTAAGTTGACCTCAGTGGACTCATGTTCTACCAGTCATTTTGTGCCTAGCATAATTTCCTCCCACTCTTCCTGTGACAATGTGCTTCATGAGTTCGTCACAGTTTTTAGGGATGTGTAGTACTTCTGTGCCATGATGAACATTGGAGCACAGATGTCTGCCCGTGGTCTGTTTCTTACCTCTCCAGGGTCTGTGCCTAGTAGAGGGATTGCTGGGTCACAGGAGAGCTCAATTCCATTTGTTTAAGATATCATCAAGTCAATTTCCATAACCATTGAAAATACCTACACATCCACCAGTGGTGGATGAGAGTTCTAATCATAACACACTCCCACCAACACTTGTTACTTCTGATTTTTTAAGTTGGGCTATCTTTGAGGGTGTTAGGCAGTATCACCTAGTTGTTTCAATTTGAATTTCCCTTATGGCTAGTGATTTCTCATATGCTTACTTGCCAGTCAGATTTGCACACTTGTGAAGCTTCTATTCAGGTCCTTTGCCCATCTCTTCAATGGACTATTTGTTCTTTTTCTTTTTTGTAGACAAGCATAACATTGCATTTTTAGTAATAAATACTTTGTCTGATGTGTAATGTCTGAAACATTTTCCCAGTGTGTGGGCTCTCATTGCTCTCTTGGCAAATCTTTTCAATGTATACAGGTGTCTTATCTTCAGTATAGCCCACTTGTCAATTTTTGTTTCCTCTGTGTTTGTGTCCTTCCCTGTTTCCGATAATCTGTGCAGTCCCTATACCAAAATTCTTAGGCCTATCACAATTCCCTCATTAATGGCCCTAATAGTTTGGGGTTTTACCTCAAGTTCTGTGATCCACTTTGAGTTTATTCTTGTGCAGTGAATAAGGGAAGGGTCTTGCTTCATTTTTTTCTGCAGGGAACTATCCATTTTTTTTTCCATCAAAACTTGTTGAAGAGGGCATCCACTTCCCATTTGATACTTTGGAGCCCTTGTCAAAGATCAGTAGTCTGTAAGCTGATGATTTCATTTCTGGGTTTTCAGTTTTTTTCCATCGGTCTATGTATTTGTCATTATACCAGTTCCATACTGTTTTAATCACTGTGGTGCTATAAGAGGTGCTAAAGTTAGGTAAAGCAAGTCCTCTGACTTTCACCTTCTTGAGGACTTCTCAACTAATTCTGGGTTTCTTCCTTCTCTATATGAAGTTGGAGAACCTTCAATATCTTTGAAGAAAGATGTTGGTATTTGTATCAGAATAGCATTAAACATATAGTACATTGGACAGTACTGACACTTTACTATATTGACCCCTCTGACCCATGAGCATGGAACATTCTTCCATTTGGGTTTTTTTGGTTAGGTATATTGCTGACACTTCTATTTGTGCTTGGCTATTGTTAAAGGTACTACCTTTTGGATCCCTTCTTCTGTGGTCTCATCTGATGTACATAATTGTCTGATAGGCTTTGGTTTGTTGATCCTGTATCCTGCCACTCTGCCGTATTTCTCTATCGCTCCCAGTGCTCCTCTTGTGGAGGTTTTAGGATTTTCCATATATAAAATCATATCATCCGTGAATAAAGATAGTCTCACCTTTTTCTTTCTGCAGATGAATACCTTCAATGTCTTTCCTTTGCCTTATGTTGTTAGCTAGCACCTCCAGTACAATGTTATATCAAAGTGAGGACAAGGAGCATCCTTGTCTGGTCCACTTTTTCTGTCTTTTTGTCTTTTCTCCATTGTCTTTTCTCTTTTCTCCATTGACTACCAAGTTGGCTGTTGGTTTTTCATTTATAATTTGCATTATATTGAGGAATTTTCCTTAAATCCCTATCTTTTTGAGTGTTTTCAACCAGAATGTGTCTTGAATGTTGTCAAATGCTTTTTCTGTGTCTATTGATATCACCACGTAGTTCTTATCCATTTTCTTGTTCATGTGGTGAATATGCTGATGGACCTTCAGTTGCTGAACCATCTCTCCATCCCTGGAATGAATCCCACCTGGTCATGGTGAATTACTTATTTTATATACTTTCGTATCTTATTGGCCAGTATTTTGTTAAAGATTTTCACATCAATGTTCATTAGAGAGATTTGTCAGTAGTTCTCAATTCTTGTAGGACCCTTGCTCACTTTAGGTATCAGTGTTATCCTAGCTTCATGGAAAGAGTTCAGGAATTTGTTGTCATTTTCTCTGCTCTACAAGAGTTTTGGAAGGTTTTGCACCAATTCTTTCCCAAATGCTTGGTGGAATTCTCTTGTGAAGCTGTCTGTCCCAGGGGATTTTTTTTGTTGGTATTCCCTTGTAAGGTTCTTAACATCCATCCAGACTAACCCAGGGAAGGATTGTCTTTCTAAGTATTTGTCTATGTCTTCCAAGTTATTAGATTCATTCAAATATAGGCCTTCAAAGTCCTGTGTAATTAGAATGCATTCAAGTGCATACTTTCATAGTCCTGTGTAATTAGAATTCATTGGAGTGCATACCTTCATAGTCCTGTGTAATTAGAATTCATTGGAGTGCATACCTTCACAGTCCTGTGTAATTTGCATTTTTATTTCATTAAAGTCTGTTGTAATGTCTCCTGCTTCATCCCTCATTCAGGTTATTGAAATTTGCTCTTTCTGGTCTTTGGTTAGGTTTGCCAACCATCTATTGATAATACTTTCAAAGAACTAGCTTTTAGCTGCCTTGATTTTTTTGAATTGTTTCCTTGTTTTCTCTTTCCTGTATCTCAGCACTGATTTTTATTTCTTTTCTTTTGCTATCAGTAGGGTTGTCCTTTGAAGTGGTTCTAATTGCTGGAGGTTTTGTGCTCACATACCTATCATAAGCCTCTCTTCCTTTTTCATATGTGCATTTATTGCTATCACACTTCTTCTGGTATCTGCTTTTGCTGTGTCCCAAAGGTTTTGGTATGTCATATTCTCATTTGTGATAGTTAGGTTTATGTCAACCTGGCCAATTGAAACATGTGGAACTAATCAGTTCACAGTTTCATTGGAGGGTGTGGCAGCCACAGATCTGTGTCAGTTTCAGCACTGGGAGTGTAGGGGAGGAATCTAGCCTGTCAATCTGGAGATAGCCAATGAGACCTCTGTGTGGGCATGGTTTCTCCTGAGAATTCTGGGAAATCTCACAGTATTTCCCAATTCGAAGGGAGAAACTTGACTCAGTTCCTTGGAGATGCACTACTGACAAGACAAGATGGCAGCATAGATCTTGAGTCCTAGGAACTGAAGGAGCCAGAGGAGAAGCCACATGAGCTTACCTTGATGGAACCAGACCTCTGAAGTCAGAAAAGCCACAGAGAGACCCCAGTCAGCACTGAGATGTTTCTATCATTAATGGATACTGCTGATGGACCCTGAGCCCTGGCAACAAGGAGCCATGAGGGGACCTCTGCCAGACTCTGCACCCACTGGCCTATGACTTCATGAGTCAGAAGGAGACTTTATAGACTGGTATGAGGCATATGGGCTAACATTGGACTTAGGACTTTGAACTGGGCGGGGTTGGGATGCTTTTTCCAGGTTCCATTCCTCTTATATATAAAGCTTTCCCTTATATCCATATGTGTGTTTATGAATTTGTTTCTCTAGTCTACCTGGACTAACACAATTGGATTGAGCAGAACTTTCAAGTTGAGGAATTGTTTAGTACTGGTCATAATTTCTGTCATACTGTATGGAAAATATCAAAACACAATTCTGGTCTTCCATTCAAGCCTTCATGTTCTTAATAATCCACAGAAGTTAATATCAGAGACAAGTCAAAGGTAACCATCAAGGTATTAAATCCCAAATATACTTCAGCCAGAAGTACAATTTATTGGCAATTGGTACAATCTCCATTCCAGAGAAGTGCACATGATTACAACTCTTTTGAAGAGGAAGAAATTGGGATGTAGAGACAGCAAAGGCTTGCTGTGTAACCATTTGACTGGTCTTGACTTTAAACCTGGGTGTTTGGGGGGTCTATAAGACTCTCCTGGATTCAGTTTTCCAGAACACTGAGACATAGTTCCTCTTCTCTCTGAAAACTGCCACCATTCTCCAATGAGTTTGGTTTGCAAAATATGCTATCTTCTGGGTTTGAGAAGACCCTAGTTCTAGTTTATTTTAAATAAAAGAGAATGAAAGAGCAGAAAAATCATCTACTTAGTGCAGCAAATTACCAATAGCTTTGGAAGAAGAGCAAAGTTCTAAACCCCTAAAGATAGGACATGTCCTATCTTTGCCACACAGTTTTTTGCAAATGCACGGGGTATTTTCTCAAAGTAGAATGATAATAAGTAATTTCTGAAAATAAAGTAAGATGCTTAAATAAATAAAGAAGATCTTTCTTGGTAGGTTAAGATATGTCAAAAAGCTATCAATGAATAATGAACTGTGTTAACAGACTCAGATTGGTTACTCTCACAATTACATGGACATGTGCAATTTATTCTCTACTTCCTAATTGTCCAGGTCCCATCATGTATACTGTCAAATGCAATTTAAATGTTAATTCCTCCGTGACTTCTTTGGTATGGTAAGAAAGTCATTGGAATTCTCGAATTTTGCTCTTCCTCCTTTGTATCACTTGGTTCATCACACCTGCTAGAATGTGACTGTGTACGTGCTTTAATTCTTTCCTAAAGGCAAATGGTATTAATGTTTATCTTTTAATGAGCCGAGTTAGACAAACCACATATGAAAACGGGTGCAAGATTTGACTAATGAGCAAGTGAATGGATATAGTGTATATGTGTAACACCAGCCAGAGAAGCTGTTTCATAATTTTACTTTTGCTTCTAATATATAGTCTCACTATACCAGATACTCTGTAAATGTTTGATAATTGTTGTAAATACTTAATTAAAAAACAAAGAATCATATAAATGAATAAAAGATATTGGAGAATATGTTGCTCTTTATTATTTTTCTTAAATATTATATGCTAATTTGGAATTTACTAGTCACAAATGATGAGTTGGTTTGGGTGGACTAATGTGCATTGTGCATTTTACAGAGATGGAGAGACCTTTGTTAGTAAGTATATGTCATTTTTGAACTTCCATGTAACTTGGTTTCATCCTCAGCCTTGTCATTTATTATCTGTGTGACCTTGGGTTAATCAGTTAACCTCTCTGAGATTCAAGACCAAGATATGTAAAATGTGGATAATAATGCTGACCTCAGAGGTTAGGCATCTTAAATGAGACACTTATACAAACAGCCTAAATTATGTGCCTGACTTTCAAAAAATATTGAGCCCATTTTATAACTCTTCCTTTTCAACATTCATGACTTTATATTCTCAAATATAACTTATTAGTGTGGTATCCACTTTCTATTTTTTTCCCAGGAATAGTGCTTTTCTTCTTTGGGGAAATAGGCCTTGTGTAAGTTCACAGGGATCAATGATCATAATTTCCCCCAGGCCAGGGGTGTTATCTGTATGGATAGGATGTTTCCAGCCAGCTTTTCTCAGGGATTTCTTAAATTTGCATAGTAGTTAGAAGCCAGACTTCTGGGAAGGGAAGCTGAGAATCTGGGAGCTATTGATCATCATACTTTATAGTGACAGTCTGTGACAATATGTAGACATGTAAAGAAGGTCCCTTGCTCATACCAAAGATTTAGTAATGAGACAAAGAATAGATCCAATTTGGGCTAAATTAGTATGAGTTTGATTTTTGCACTTCCAAACTAAAATCTTGACACATACAAGGAGAGGATGGTTATGAGTCACACTTGATAGTAACTGACAACATACCTGGGATTAGCTGCATCTGTTACCCCTTCTTTGGTCAACCTCTTAATTTTAGAATCTGACCACCAGTAAGACACGGTGCCTAGCAGATAAAGGGATTGCCTCAGATTATCGCATGTTTGACTAGCATCTGTTTCATATTCATAGGCTGATGAGTTGGTCAGGGTTTGCCAAATGACAGGGAACTGTTGGGTCAGAGGGTAAAAAGGAGTGGAGGAGGGCACCACTCAATCCTTCACATCATCACAACGATCAAATAAACTTCTAGAGCACATTTTGTTCTCACAGAACCACTCTGAGCAGGTACAGAAAGATCCAACTGATTCTATTGCTGTGTTAGTCACTGTGTCAAAGTCACTTTATAAGCTCTGAGATATGGTCTGCTTCAAGCAGCTTTCTGACCAGCATCCACTCACAGGGGTTTAATTGCCTGAAATGTCAAGCTGGGTAGCTTCTTAAATTTAAAGACCTTAAAGTAAATGAGGATGTGGACACATGTAAAGAAGGCCCCTTGCTTATACCCTAGATTTAGTAATGCAATAAGGAAAATCTTCAGTGAGGGCTAAATTAGTGTGAATTTGGTTTTTTCACTTCCAAACTAAAGTCTCCCCCACCATCCTCCGGCATCACTGCCCTGGTGGGAGTAGGAAGCTCAGTCTTGCTCCTGGAGAGCTGCTGCTGGATTTGAATCATCAACCATGGGGCTGCAGTCCCTTCAAACAACCACTGTGCCACCAGAGCTCAGCTCCAAACTAAAATCTTGACACGTATAAGGATAGGGTGGCCAAGGACCTCCTGCACTCATTCCCTTTCCTTCCATATAGAAATTATAAAATGTCTTATTTAATTAGACAAATATTTATTTCTGCTTCTTCCATACATCATATTGTTCAGGGAATAATCTTTTACACATGTCAGGTTTAATGTGCCTTTCTACCTGCTGTTTATAGGCAAAATACTGCAGGGAATGCTGGCTAGTTGTCTAAAGGTCTGTGAATAAAACATTCTTTTCAGATTTAACATTAGTGTTCGAAAATCAGAAACATCATCTCTTTTAAGTGTTAAGGGGGCTATAAAAATCAATTCAGTATTGTAGTTGTAGAAATGGAGTGCATTTTCTTTTAGAAATGATGCCCTAGGAAGAAAATAGTTAGCATTGTTGGTATGTCAGTCTAGGTCAACAGTGGGGGGTGAGGTAGGGGGAGGGGGGACTTGTCTCTGATATCACAGAGTAGAAATTCCAGTCCAAGCTTTAATGAGACTCTTATGCTTTCACTAGATTCTTCTTTCTCCACTGCTTTTCATCCTTTTCCATGTTTCATATTGCAGGATTGGTATACATACCCTTTAAAACTTCATCAGCATCTACCGAATACTTGGCATAGAATGCTCTAACCCATCAGGTAGCCTTGCAGCTTCATTCTCGTTAATATCCTAACCATAAAAATTGCAACAGGACACACTCAAATCCAATGACTGGAATTGAATCTTGAAATATTTTCTTGGATTTGTGCAGGATTTCAAATCCTAGACCTCCTATTGTAAACAGGATGCTGGATGTGCATCCCGCTATAATATATTGTCCATTTACTCTGTACATCAAGAGAGCTACTTCCCATGTTCGTCAGAAATAGGGCCAACCGTCGGCAGTTCCACAGTTGCTCATAAGGCATTCTTCAGTAATGTGGTAGGAGGATACCATCACCAGAGTGTACCCCTTCGTGACATGTGCACGCAGAGCTGCTTCTTTTACATCAGGTTGGAAATTTTGAATGCCAAGAACAGGGCTCAAGTACAAGGTCTCCGTGTTGGAGGAAGCAGAAAAAAAACAACAATTCTGACTCAAAGTGTCCCTACTGGGCGAAGCAGAACTAACCCTTTGGGTTTCTTAAATTGTAAATCTTTGTAGAATCAGACAGTCTCAGCTTTCCCTCTCAGAGCAGCTGGAGGGCTTGATCTGTTAATGAATGCTAAACTCTCAATGACACCAGGGCACTCATTTTTTCCTGGTACAGAACCATTTTAAATTTGGAGAACAACAAAAGGAAGCGAAGACCTACCTAGAAAGCTCGATCAGATTTCTATGCAATAATACTACAAAACAGCTAGAATTGCAGTGCACATTCAACATTATGTCCTTTTTGTATCTTCATTTAACAAATCTAAGCATTTTCTGCTGTGCGGGTTCTCCTCTCCATTTCTTTGGTGCTATAAATAACGCTCCATGAACATCTTAAGAGCTCACCTTTGATGTGCTATTTCAGGGATCAGAGAGCGTTTAAAGCAAGAGTGTTGGAGGATTTGCTTCCATATAATCAATAACCCGAAACAAGAGCCTACTTATGGCTTCTTGGATAAAGAAAGAGAAGCTTTGTGAACTTATTATGATTAGAGATAATCAGATAAGAGATGAAAGCAACGACATTTGTATGAGTGCTGTAAAATGCAAATATACTTATCTCAGCAGAAATCACGTTTCTATTCTAAGTAGAAAGGAAATAAGCAGTCATAATGACGGGGTTTTCCAGCCTTTCTACACTGTCCAAACTGGGCGTTATTTATTTTTCTTTTTTTAGCAAGGACTGATACTCATTCTTCTGTCAGGCTTCCTTTTGGACAAAATAAAATGTTTTTTTTCAAACCAAATAGAAGCAGAGCCTTTGGGCTATGAAAATAACACAGTCTTAAAGGAAATACAGAGCACTTGAAACCAGGACGGCAGAGGGCGAGTGGAACCTCTCCTTTGGGCTTCCTAGTATAGTGCTCGACAGACTGATCTTTCTTCTCTGGGGTGCTTGAATTGCCCACTTTGTGGTTAGCATACCAACATGGAACCCATTATGCCACCAAGGTTCCCTTGTTAAAGGTCAACCAGCAATAAACACATGCCATTTTGACACCAGTCACGGTGGCTCTTTTTTTTACCTGACCGAAAAAAGCCACATCCCTCTGCCCAGGGACAGTGCCCTGGACACTTAACTACTGCCTGTCATCTGATTGTCCTTGTGGTTTCTGGTAGCATTTGGCAAGCTTCTCATTTAAAATTTGAAAATAAAATAAAAACAATTATGATATCTTTGGAAGAATATGGCGATGAATAAAAGAAAGATTTGGTAAGATGGCTTATTCTATTCAATTTAAAGAGCTATGATTTTAAGTTATTGGGAAGTGCATATATATATATATATATATATATATATATATATATATATATAACAGTTCCATTTGATTTTAACCTTTTTCCTTAAGCTATAAATGGGATGTAATTTCAAAGGGTTGATTGTAAGAGAGCTAACAGGGAGGAAAAGCAACAGTATCACAAACTTCTGATTTGGGTTTTTTTGAGAAACAATTCTGATGATGTATCATTCTTAGGTGGGACTAATTTTCCTTCAAAGTAACAGATTCTTCCAGAATAATAGATGCCTTATACTTTGAGAGCTCTCTTTATGACTACAGAAATGAGAAAGACTTGAAAAACAAGTAAACTTTACTTCCATCCAAACAAACAAACAAACAACAACCTCAACGTAGACTCACAGCAATCTTACCGGACAAGGGAGAACTACCCATGTGAGTTTCCAAGACTAACTTTCTGGGCATAGAAAACCCTGTCTGTCTCCAAAGGAGTGGTTGGTGCTTTTCAACTTCTGACCTTGCATATTGCAGCCCAAGGAATAACTATGAAGCCACCAGGGTTCCTACAAATCCACGTGTCTAATATTAACAATACAGACACATTTGATAAAGCTTTGGGCCTTCGACTTTGAATTAAAATGTGGTTTCTGTGGACTCAGAATGGAGGAAGTTTTGAGATGATCTTGTCAAATATTTCTGAATTAAGGGGCAGAAGAAGGGCACAGAATAATTGGACATATATAATTTTACTATCGGTGGGAACCACTGATAAGACCTAATTCCTTTTTCTTTCTGATGGGAAAAACAAAAGGATAAGAGCACCTTGTCAACTGAAGCAGAATAAGATTAGAACAAGATTGTTCTCCAAGAATCCCATCCATTGCACCTTGGGTCCCTGTGGACAATTTCATCAAGGAAGTAGTCTCTTTTACCAATGGGTGCGGCCAAGAATTTTTTTGTTATCTTTATCCCTGAGACCTAGCAACTTCTTGGTGTCTCTGATCCTAACATTGCTTTTCTTGACCAGAACTTGATGCTGGTCAATGAATTTACAAGAAGGCTATATGTAGGTAGGTTTTATATGACGTGGCAGCTCCAAATGAATGAGAATGGCTACTTAATACCCTAAATTGAGACAAATCATAAAACCCCGCATAGCTAAAAAGAAGAGCATCATCTATAATTAATGTCAACTGCATAAGTGGTGGAAGTGCTCTGACTTGGGTCCACCTCTGGCTTCAGAAAATCTTATAGAGAGCAGAATCTGGCATTGGGATTTTACTCTAGAATATTTCACTTAAGTCCCTCACTAGGGAGGGGTGATTGATAATTTAGAGAGTTAGTGTAGGGAGTCTAGGGGCCTTCCTTTTCACAAGTTTTACTCCCAAACTAAAATCACTGTTATGGAGTCAATTATGACTTCTATAGATTTTATAGAACAAGGCATAACTGGCCTGTGGTTTTCCAAGACTATAACCCTTTATTGGAGCTGAAAATCTTGTCTTTCTCCTATGGAGTGACTACTGCTTTCACACTACTGACTTGAAGCCCAACCTGTAACCTGTGTGCATGACCAACACTCCTTATCATTTGTATTGATCCCTCTGTTTTGATTCTTCACCTGGTCTGAATAATTCCTGGTGGGGAATAATTCAGACATAGTTAGTCTATCCAGAACTGGAAGTTCCTATTGCTCAAAGGTGTTACTGAAGCATACTTAAATTTTGTCCTAAGGAAATAGAGACATCATGTTTGATAATGTCGAGGGTCAGTGAAAAAAAAAAAAAGGAAGTTCTCAAAGACATGGATTGATGCTGTGGCTGCAGCACTGGCTGGGCACAAGCAGAGGCGGGCTTTTTGAGGGTGGTGCACGACAAGGTTGTGTTTGATTTGCTTGTTCATAAGATCACTATGGGTTGGGACTTGATGGCACCTGACAACAGTAATGACAGGCATACATTATCCATGATAATAGAGACACTGACAGAAGAGGAAAAAGACTACCAAGGTTAGTTTGCAATGATACTATCAATACTTAAGATGACTTTAGAAATAACTTGGGGGAGTGAGTCCATTAAAATCTCTAGTTAACATGGAGGATGCAAAGCGAGTGAAACAAAACAGCAAGGGGAGAAGAGTAAGGAAGACCTGAGGGTGTACCAAAAGTAGACTTTGGGGCCAGGGTGTGGCACCTCATCAGACTCAATTGGAAAACACTCGTACAGGCCAACAGACAGTCCTTGAACTATTTACAGGCTTTTCTTTTTTTGTCATTGATTTTTGGTTGTTGTTTGTTGCTTTGTTTTGTTGTCTTGTTTTTGTGCATGTTACTATTTCCGCAGGTTTGTCTTGATAAGGTAGGCTGGATAAACAGTCTGGAGGAGAAAACAACGGGACCCACAGTTCCAGTGAGACATGGGAGATGGGGAGGTGGAAGAAAGGAAGTGGTAACAAACCCAGGGACAAGGGAACAAGTGATCAAAAATAGGCAGTGAGGAGGGTGTAGGAGGCCTGGTAGGACTTGACCAAGAGTAATGTAATCAAGAGGAATTACTGAAACCCAAAAGAAGGCTGAGCATGAGGGTGGGACAAGTGGAAAGCAAAAGAAAATAGACAAAAGAACTGGAGACAAAGGGCATTTATAGAGGTCTAAATACAGGCATGTACTTATGTAAATATATTTATAAATGAGGATGGGGAACTAGATCTGTTTGCATGTGTTTATAGATTTCGTTATTAAGGTAGCAGATTGACATTGGGCCTCCACTTAAGGACTCCCTCAATGCAAGAATACTTTGTTCCACTAAATTGGCATTCACAGATGCTCCCTTTCCAGACACAATCACTAAAGACAAAGCAGGTGTATAAGCAAATGTGGTGAAGAAAGCTGGTGGTGCCTGTCAAAAGATAATAGTGTCTGGAGTCTTAAAAGCTTGAAGATAAACAAGCAGTCATCTAGCTGAGAAGCAACAAAGCCTGTATGGAAGCAACACACTAGCCTGTGTGATCATGAGGTGTCAAAGGGAACAGGTATCAAAACCCATCTGTAGGCAACTGGACATTCTCTTACAGAAAGTTCACCATGAGGAGACGAACCAGTGAGAATGCAGTGTAGCAATGATGAAACATACAACTTTCCTCTAGTTCTCAAATGTTACCTCATCCCCACTGTCAGGATTTCAATTCTACCTTACAAATCTGGCTGGACTAGAGGATGGTACAGATAGGAACTAGAAACACAGGGAATCCAGGACAGATGATCCCTTCAGGACCAATGGTGAGTCGCCATACCAGGAGGGTGGCGAAGGTAGGTTAGAAAGAGGGAACCAATAACATGGATCTACATATAACCTTTTCTCTGGAAGATAGACAACAGAAAAGTGGGTGAAGGGAGACATCGGACACTGTAAGATATGAAAAATTAATAATAATCTATACATTATTAAG